>PVIY010006923.1:0-84806 GCA_004026745.1 Myrmecophaga tridactyla
TTTTGTTAGGTAGAATTGTATGAACATCTTTGATTAATTGTTCCAATGTCTGTGTCTCCTCTGGTGTTTTAATTTGGTCATTAGGCAAAGCTATATCTGTCTGCATTGTCATATGCTTATTGATATTAGGCTGTCTTCATGGCATGTAAATATCTTGATTGATTTACTTTGGGAGTTGATTTCTTTCAGTGGTCTAAGGTCTTGTGTTTGTGGAATGGTTGTACAGCAGGAAGCAGGGTACGGGGTGTTGTACTCAGTATGGTAATTTGTTTCAGGGCAGGTATAGGTGCAGGTTGGGGATGTTACACTGATGCTTGTGAATGTGGTCACCCAGCAGACCAGGAGGATGTAGCTGTATGGGTGCACCAATCTGGTGTGCATAACCCTGGGGTGTACTGATCTAAGGCACAGGGCCCTTTGTGCACATACATAGATCATTGGCAGCAGGTTAGCATTATGCTTTCTTGGAATGGGTGCAGATATGACCAGAGTGCACAGGCTTACTTTCTCAGAGCTGGGAAGTGAGGCTGAGGGCTGTGCACATGCACAGTCCTAGGAGTGCTGTAAAGTGTGGTTCCCAAAGCTGAATGATTTGATTGGGGACGTGTGCATATCTATGGGCTTGATAGTGCCGTAAACAGATGCACAGAGCTTGGGGTGGGGGTGTGGACTGAGGCTGTTCAATACTATGGGCAGAGGGGCAGGTGTAGCCTAGGTATGGAGGTTAGTGCCTGCAGTCTTTATGTGCTGGCAACAGACTTGAGGGAGCATGGAGGAGGTAGTGCTCCAAAAAGGTGCAGGAGAGGTGGGTTGGGCTGCATTTGGGGTGGGGGTTTGGGGCAGGTATGTGCACTGGGAGTTGGTGGGTTGGGGGTTCCTGGAACATGGGGAAATGGGAGCGGATGATGCAGTTTGGGTGCGTGGGGTGTGGGGTGAGTTGCACTGGTGAGGGTAGCATACCCAAGGAATGTAGTCTGGCTTACTTCCTAGTCCCACATTCTGGTCTGTGCACTCCTGCATGTTCCATGACTCTGCATCTTCGTAGCAGGCTCTAGCTATCTGCCTCTCAGTTCCTCAGCCTCTGCAACCAAGGCTGCCTCATGTGGTGCAGAAGGCTGTCTCTGGACATTGTTTTGTTTTGTTTTTTTTGCTTGTTTTTTATGTGGGCAGGCACCAGGAGTTGAACCCGGGTCCTCTGGCATCACAGGCAAGCATTCCTGCCTGCTGAGCCACTGTGGCCCACCCTGGGCATTGTTTTGACAGATGGATTCTCTCACTTGAGTGAAATTTTGTTTCTGATTGGGTTCATGTTGAAAATCTCCTTTGGCACTTGGTTTATCAATATTTTCCAGCCAAACGAAGGCCAAAGTCTCACACAGAGTGTGTATACCCATTCCAAAGGGTCTTAGTGTGAGGGTCAGGCAATCTGCTTCCAATCTGCACTTTCCTAGACTTCCCAGCAGATGGCTCAGTTCAATGTCTATTCCCCACATCCCCACCTCTCCCATTCCACTGAAGCCAGTTGTGCAGGGTCTGGCCATACCCAAAATTGCCAGCCTTGGGGTTCAGTGATTGGTACCAGGTGACACACAGTGGAGATTCTTTACTCACTATGGTTTCTTTGTTTGTGGAAATAGTGGAGCTGCAAATGCCCTCACCTCCTTAATGGAAAGAAAGTATCAAAGTTCCAGGACCTACAGAGTCACCCTCACTAGTCATCATTTAGATCAGGACTGTTCTGTATTCCCCTCTTTTGCTGAGGGTAGGGACTCCTTCTTTCTCCCAGATCACCAACACCAACTGAGTACAGCCCAGACTGGCTGTAAACTGTCAGCCCTAGGGGTGGGGAGTGGGAGCCAGGGGCCACACTGGAGCTGAATCCCTCAGTGCAGCTTCTCTGTTTGTGAAAATAGTAGAACTATAATTGCTCTGGTATCCTGTGTAGAAAAGTTCAAGGCTGTGGGACCCAGAGGGTCACCCTTACCAGCCAACAGTTGGATTAGGGCAGTACTACACCCCCCTCATTTCCCAAGGGGATGGCCTCCTTGTCTCTTTCAGACCACTGCAACCAGTTTATCAAGAATTGGGCACATCAGAAACTGCCAGCCTCAGGGGTGGGGTATGAGCACCAGATACCAAGGAGGAACTTAGTCACTCAATGCAGTTTCTTCTGTTTGTGGAAATAGTGGAGCCATTGAGTCCCAGGATCCATGGTGGAAAGTCACTAGGCTGTGAGATTGAGAGGGTTAACTTTTCTAGGCAACAGTTGAACCAGGACTGTGTTGCATCTTGGCTATGAACCTGGCCAATGCATAGTTGCCAGCCTCGGAGATGAATAATGGACATGGTCGAGTTCACTCAGAATTTCTCAATCATAGTTTCTCTGTTTTTTCATTGAGCTCTTCCTTATATGTTGCAATTGTCTTTCCCTAGTCTCCAGAGTCTCCAAACTCTTTTTTGGACAGTATCTGCCTGCTTTTTAGGGGTTTTGGGTGGAGGAGTGAGTTCTGCCTTTCCGTATTCCTCTATCTTTCTGGAAGTCCTTCTTTCAGTTTTTCAAGCTATGCTTTCTTGATTTGGCACATGCCACTTTATGGTTACCTTTTAACAGTTTTCTATGGCTTTAAGGAAGGTACTATCTTTAAGAATCCTCAGCGTCTTTTTCCTAACAGGGACTGGAGCAGTGAGTGCCCTCAGAGCTACCCTCAAGGAACTGAAGTAGTTTATCAAAAGCCATTAAAGCAGTGTTTGGTGATCAGACCACACAGCCTGGATTTTGGAGATCTTTATATCTCACCCTGGCACCAGCAAGAAGCACCATGACCCAGATCTGTTAACACCGCTGCTGCCTGCCATGAGGCTGAAGAATGTGTAAGCTAATCACTGCATAGAGGTTAAAACTCACTAGAGTTTACTGCAATATACCAAACACTTCCTCCAAATCTTCCTCAGATGCTGCACAGTGTTCTACCAGATCCTGGAATATCAAAATAGTGGATTCAGGCAGTTCCTGTCAGTTCAATAGTTGTTTTAGTGGAGTGGCCGATTCCTGGAGCTTCCTAATTGGCCATCTTCCCATAAGCCCTCTTTTTTCTACCTATGAGGGTCCCATTTAGTTTTAAATATTTTCTATCTTCCAGTTAGATTTTTCCTTTAGCCAATTACTTTGAAGCACTTTCACAATTTTTTAACATTTGATTTGTTTCAAAGTAATTTTTAAAATAAACCTTAGTTTCTCTGTGGTCAGAAACTATGATTTATATTAGCTTATGGCGATTTTTTTTCTATAAAGTACAACATGGGAAATATTTTAGGATTTGTATGCCATCAGTCTCCATTACAGCCAATGAATTGTCATTTGTAGCAGCCCTAAACTTTACCTAATCAACTCGGTGTGGCTGTGTTTCAATAAAACAAATTTTTTTAAGGTGCGTGGTCAGGGAATCAAATCTGAGTCTCTTGCATGGAAGGTGAGCATTCTACCACCGAACCACCCACAGGAAAACATATTTTTTTTAAAAAAGGCAGTAGGCTAGATTTGTTCCATGAACCTTATTTTGCTGACTCTGGTGTTTATGATACTATATTTAAAACAATTAAAAAGAACTTTTTACATTTTTACAGACTTCTTATAATTTTGAGAAATATTATCCAGTAATTTGTTTCAATGTTTTATATGCATATATCTGTTTTTGTATACACAAATCCATACAGAATTGTGTTATCCATATTTTGTATATCCTTACATATCTTCTGTTTTATCAATTAGTCATATTGGTGTATTAAGATTTCCATTTATAATAATAGATTTTTATGTTTCTTCTTGTAGTTGCGATAATTTTTGTTTTTTTATTTGTTACCTCATGTTATTAGATAAATAAAAAGTAAAATATACAATTTTTCATGCGGGATTTAATTTTAATCCTTTCTTAGTGACCCTCTAATTTTCCATTTATGTTTTTTGCCCCAAAGTCTTTTCTAAATAATCACTGCAATAGCCTGTTTGTACAATGTGCTTCATAAACCAATTTAAATTAAGGCAAGGAAGGAAAAAAATCTACAGATACAGATATCAGTTTGTTAAATTCTAAACTATCTTAAACACTATTTGATTAACTATCAAAACTGTACATTCTCAAAATATCAAATAGAAAGTTATTACAAATATTAACGTTGGTATAGTAGTGACCTTTGTTACTAAATATTTTCAAATTTTTGATTTCAGGAATTTATTTTATCAAATATTACTAAAGCTGCCTATAGTTTTTTTAAACAATTTTTGTTGTAAAATATGACATACATATGCAAAGCAAAGAAAGAATAAAGCAATGATTTTCAAAGCACACTTAACAAGCTGCTATAGAATAGGAACCAGAGTTTGTCATGGGCTATCGTTTCATCATCTCAGATTTTTCTTTCTATCTGTTCCAAAACACTGGAGACTTTACCAGAGTCACAATAATGAAAACATACAGTATCTGTCCTTTTCTTTTTACTTATTTCATTCAGCATTATGTCTTCAAGTTTCATCCATGTTGTCATATATTTCAAAGCATCATCTCATCTAACTGCTGCATAATAGTCTATCATATGTATATACTACATTTGGTTTATCCACTCATCTGTTGATGGGCACCTGGATTGTTTCCATCTCTTGGTTGTCATGAACATCAGTGTAAAAATGTCTTTTGTGTCACTGCCCTCAACTTTTCTGGGTATATTGGTATTGGTATTGCTGGGCCATAGGGAAAATCAATATTTAGTGTTCTGAGGAATCACCAAACTGATTTCCACAGTGGCTGAACCATTATACTTTCCCATTTCACCAGAAATGAATACAGGTCCCAATTTCTCCACATCCTTTCCACCATCTAGTTTCTTGTTTGTTTTAATAGCAGCCATTCTTACAGGTATGAGGTGATATCTCATTGTCATGTTAATTAGCATCTCTCTTATAACCAATGAAGATGAGCAACTCTTCATGTGCTTTTTAGCCATCTGTATTTGCACTTCAGAAAAGTTTCTATTTACATCCTCTGCTATTTTATAACTTGGTTGTTTGTTCTTTTGTTGTTGAGCTGTATAATTTCTTTATGTACACAGGATATCAAGCCTTCATCTGAAATGTGGTTTATAAATATTTTCTCCCATTGATTTGGCTGCCTCTTCACCTTTTTAATAAAGTCCTTTGAGACACAGAAGCTCTTGATGTTAACGAGTCCCCATTTGTCTATTTTTTTCTTTCACTGCTTGGGCTTTAGGTCTAAAGTTTAAGAAACTGCGTCCTATTACTAGATCTTGAAGATGTTTGTATATATTTTCTTTTAGAAGTTTTATGGTACTGACTATAATATTTGTGTCTTTAATCCATTTTTATTTAATGTTTTTATAGGGTGTAAGGTAGGGGTCCTCTTTCATTCTTTTGGCTATTGAAATCCAGTTCTGCCATGCCCATTTATTGAAAAGACTATGCTGTCCCAGGTTAGTGGATTTGGGGGCCTTATCAAAGATCTAATAAATTTGGTGGTCATTCTCTGCACTTTTGATTCTATTCCATTGGTCAATCCTTCTATCCTTATGCCAGTACCATGCTGCTTTGACCAATGTGGCTTTATAATAAGCTTTAAAGTCAGGAAGTGATAGTCCCTCCCACTTCACTCTTCTTTATTGGGATATCTCTAGCTATTCAGGGTCTCTTTCCCTTCCATATAAATTTGATAACCAGCTCTCCCAAGTCTTCAAATTGGGTTGTTGGGATTTTGATAGGTATTGTATTGAATCTTTGGATCAGTTTGGGTAGAATTGACATCTTAAAAACATCCAACTTTCCTATCCATGAGCATGGAATGTCTTTCCATCTATTTAGGCTATTTTAAAACTTATTTTAGCAATTTTTTAAAAAAAAATTCTTTGTATAAGTCCTTGACATCACTGGCTAGGCTTATTCCAGATTTCTGATTCTTCTGGTCACTATTTTGAATGGAATTTTTCCTTAGTTGTCACTCCATAGGTCATTGCTTGAGTATAAAGCATTACCGATTTTTCCATATTAATCTTGTATCTTGCCACTTTGCCAAATTTCTTCATTAGTTCAAGTAGCTTTTGCTGTAGATTTCTCAGGGTCTTCTAAGTATATCATGTCATCTGCAAATAATGAAAGTTTTACTTCTTCCTTTTCTATTTGGATGCTTTTCATTTCTTTTTACTGTCTAATTGCTCCAGCTAGGGATTCTAATAAAATGTTGAGTAATAGTGGTGACAATGGGCATCCTTGTCTCATTCCCGATTTTAAGGTGAATGCTTTCAATTTCTCACCATTAAGTATGAAACCGGCTATGGGTTTTTCATACATGCCCTTTGTGATATTGAGAAAATTTTCTTCAATTCCTAACTTTTGAAGTGTTTTCATCAGGAAAAGATGCTGGATTTTGTCAAATGCTTTTTCAGCATCAACCAATATGATTGTATGATTTTTCCCTTTTGATTTTTTAATGTGCTGTATTATGCTGATTGATTTCTTATGTTGAGTTATATCAAATTTATATATTGAAGCTCAAGTTATATTCTACAGAGGTCAGGTGTTGCATACAGCAAAAGTTTATAGCATATGGAATCTAGGATTTGTGGTGCAATAATAACAATTTGCACTCCCCATGTTCTCTTATTTTCAATAAAAATAAGGAGTCCACCCTTGAGTCCCCTATTAAACAATATAACACAGGAAAATTACTATTTTAGGAGCTTGAATCTTCTATGAATGAGGTATTACTCCTTCACCACCCCATTCCACTCCATATTACCTCACTACCACAGGTATATAGTAACCCCAAACCAGCTGGATCTGGGTAGCCATGGAAAGTCTGACATAAAGTTAGTAATAAGCCAGAAAATACCAGGAATACTATCATATAAAAGTCTTCTTTCAGTCTGAGAATAGCAGCAAGTGACTTCTGCAAAACTGCCTGAGTAAGAAATGTCAGGGGGGGATAACATCACAGAAAATCTTCTCCTGGCTAATAATAACAAATTATTCCTGGGGTTGTTAAACTACACTTTTTGAGTACCTAAGCTGTTTTTTTTGGCCCTTTCTCTATGATATCTCATTTCAGTAGGTGGAGAGTCTTCAATTTTTAAGTTTCTCTATATCCCATCTCTGTGCAAGTTCTTGGATGGTATAACCAGGAAAGTGTGTGTAAATATTAAGTCATATAACTCTAACACAATGTTAAGAACATCAGTTTTGGATTCAGAGAGACCAAGGGTCCAATTCACCTTGACCAATGCATTGCTATGTAATCTTAATTGTCTGCCACCTAAACTCCTTAAAAAATATTGGTAATTTTAACGTCCTTAAAGAATAAATGAGAAAATGCACATGCAGAACTTCCCAGAGTATCTGGAATATATATTCGTTTGTTGAATTATAATTATCATTATTATGAAAAAAATAATAAAATGTGATAGAGAATGCATCTTCACACCACTTTCAAGCATGATTCCTCAGCTCTTAAAGTTATCTAATTCTTATAAAATCCTCTGAACTTGCCAGTTCTCAATGAAACACAGGCCCTAATATCCTATCAAGTAGACATCCCAACTGCCCCAGGCTGAAGGAGATACACATGCAAATGATAGACACGGTCATCACCAATCCCATCTGGCATATTTAGAAAACAGGAGGTTCAATGGCCTCAAAAATGTGCGTAGGTTTCACTATTCATACTTATAACATTCTTCCAATTGCTGATTATAATCTAAACATTTTATTTGCCTATCAACATTACCTGCTACCAAAAGGACCTAAATTCCAATCGTATTAGGGTGCAAGAATCTGCAGTTATATGGTTGAGCAGAACATATAAGATACACTTGCAAATGAATATCTAAGTGCTTAGGAGAATCTATTCCTCATTTTATCTGTTACAATATAATTTTGAAGGACGCAATGCTGTTAAGTCTCCACTATTGGAATTTTAAATCTCTCATTTAAGTTGGAAGATTAAAAACTGAATGTCTTGCCTTTCAGATGTGCTCATGACAATAAAATATGATGAATTATACAAACAACCCAGATCAAAGAATTATCTGTAATTGTCCCAGGCTTGCTTTAGCCCTCAGAATAGACAGCCAAATTTGAGTCTGATTTTCCAGCAGTCAAACAAGAAGACAGAAAAGGTTACTTACAGACTCAATTTTCTTTTATTTTTCTGGGAGAAGTTGGAGGTGGGATGACTTTCTTACCTTCTGAGAGAACGTTAGTGGCAAAGGTAATTGCCAGACCTTTTCTTTCTTTATTTATATTTGTCTTCCTCTGACCCCTTTAAATGTAGCAGTGCATCATCTTTTGGCCTTTTAAAAACTGATATTACATCCTCTCTATCTCATTTTCTTCTTCTATCACTTTAGAATAAGTGCCATAATAAGTTATTATTTCTAATGAGACTCTATCATAATCCTAATGAGGCCTTGAGCTACCGGTCTTTGACATATACTACAAAATGTAAAATCACAATACTAAACCTGAGTGAATTCAGTTTCTTATATTTCATAACCACACACTATATACCTAACCTTAAATACATATATTGGTCACAAGAGTTATAATATAAATGTTGAAGAATCATTATGACTTTATGTCTATCACTTCTGAAATAGTGGAAATGAATATTATTTGATAACAGGGCCAAAAGGATACTCATATTTTAAAACATTATCAAGGAATTAATTTAGGTCAGTAATTTGTAACACTAGTCTATGCATGGCTAAATCAGAATCTCCTGGGGTGCTTTTAAAAAATAAAAACAAAAGCATAAAAAGGAAAAACAACAAAACAGCTATAATGAAAGTCAGGAGACCTATTGAATTAGAATCTATGAGACAACAGAGTCTGTGAATCTATAATTTAATAATCTCTCAAGAATATTCTCATGGTCTGTTTGGCAAGAAGAGTACTGATTTGAAGGTTAGAACATGAAAAATAAAAAAGATCAACACAAATTTTTATCTTATTATGATACTCACCACAGTCCCAATAAGTTAATGAATTTGCAAAAATTAGCAGGAAATATTTCAACTGGAACAGAAAAGAGCAAAAGCAGAGGTACCAAGGGAGGTAAGTATTGCGACTACTTGAGGAATTGTAGCAGATGCTCTGGAGTGGTGTCCACATCCCACACTTCAGAAAAAGGTACTCATTTCCCTAGCTATCAGGAGTGTTGCCTACTGATGACTCATAGCTGAGGATCTGCCCAGTAGTCCTTGGTTAAAAGGAGTTGACTTGCCTGAGATTGAGCTGCCTCCCCATGTGTATCTCACATCCAATGACTGGCCATTGAGAGGACAAACTGGCCCAGAATCTTTGATTCATTTTGCAACAACTTGGAAGGGTCATCCCAAATCCAGCCCTCCCCATGAGTTTAGCTAAAGCCTGTGATACAAATGCACCACATTTCATCTTCTGCCTCTGCCCAATTCTGCTTCCCTCTATTCCTCCCATGTATTTCTTAGAAACTTAACAACAAACTTCCTCCATAAAAACCTCTGTCTTAAAGTCTGTGTCCCACCAAACATAATATAAAATGTTTGGTTCCAGGAGTAATCTAAGGAAAGAGACTCTAAAATGGTATTTTTATATGAATTAATTCACTGGCCAAGTGGCAATAAGAGCCCCATAAATAGCTCCTGGGATGTTCTAGATTTGTATATATATTCTCACCTGAATTGAGTTGGAATCAGATATAGTGATCCAAGTGAATAGGTACTGTATCTCAGAGATTTGAGAAGTTTGGGGAAGTAGTAATTATAAATAAAATGGAATATGATGGCTTCTGCTTAGTGAAATGATTGCATTAGAGAAAGACAATGAAAGATTGAGGGTGATTCAATCAACAAGATAAAACTAAGCACAAAATCAAGGTCATTTTGGAAGCACATAAAGAGTCTCTCATCTCTTAAAGCCAGAAGGTAGAAAAAGTGAGAGTCAAATTTAATTATAAGGGTAGTGGAGCTTCAGATATGGTTGAATTCTCAGTTTTTGTAAGGGCCATGGTTGGGAAGGAATGGGACCCTGAGATACAAAACACTACACTTAAATTGCACTTGAATCTCTAGATTCCACTGAACCCTCTGATCCTTCAGTGAAAGTCAACTGTTCCATGTTAAAAGCTAGCACCCCTTCCTGTTTTGGAAGACAACAAAAGTCGCCTGGATTTACCTGCCTCATTGCTTTAGGCCTTCAGTCTGATAACTATAATCAATACACAACATAATTTGTCCAAGAGAAGATTAGGCCCACTAATAAAGGTTTTAATAACATGGCAATAATTCTGGGATGTGTTGTTAATGCATTTCTAGGATGGTTCTTGGAAGCATGGAAAAAATCATGACCCACACATGGTTATGTAGAAATTAATGAATTCCCAATTCCCAAGGAAGCTAGTAGAAGTAAAAGTATTAGAAAATTAGTCACGGTATATTGTATGTATTTATATAAAAATGGAAAACTTATCAGTCAACTACGTTCTGTGAGAAGGTTCCATTTATCAGTATAATGTATGTACTGATGAAAGGGTTACCAGCACTGTTGAGAATATCTGTGGTTTCCTTATATAAGGTCAGGGCTGATGGTAAGAGTTACAATTACAAAATAAGCCTCTCTGATAGAAATGGCAATGATAGTATCCTGAAATAGCAAAGGCCAGGTGAAAGCATTTATATGTAAGAAGAAACTTAGGCATGCCTATCATAATGAATAACAAGGTTACAGCAGCCAGGAAAGCCTGATCCTAAGAAAGCTATGAAGATGGTTAAAGCAACACAGAGAACTCAGGGGCAAGTTTCACAGATAACTACCAAAGCATTGATTAATCTGTACATTCTAGGTCAATCAAGCATAGGTTGATGCTAGCAGCCCTCAAAAAAAGTCTCAATTCAATGCCCATAGTAGATTGATTCCTGTACCTAGACAAAAGACATGCTCTTTATATTAATATATATTCCTGTGGGTGTAAGCTTATTTGTAAATAGGACTCTTTGAAGATGATTTATTAGTTAGGGCATGGATTCATTTGTGATTCCATGATTATATAGAATCTTCTAAGATTCTATATAACGTTGGCCACACTGAAATCAGGGTGGAAATTATTCCATTTTCATTGGAGGCCCTATAGAAAGAAGCCACAGGAGGAGAAAGAAAACAACAGGAGGAGACTGTGATGGTTAAGTCATGTGTGAAATTGGCTAGATTACGGTGTCCAGTTGAAGGTCGTTACTGTGAAGATATTTCATGGATTTAAGTCATCAGTTAGTCAATTGTATCTGTGGCTGATTACATCTATAATTAACAAAGGCAATTGCCTTCTGCAATGGGAAATACCTTATCCAATCAATTAAATGCTTTAAAGGGAGAACTGACGATTTCAGTAATCAGAATGAAGAATTTCTATCTCTTCTTCATCTAGTCAGCTTCTCCTGGGGAATTCATTGAAACCTGCATCCAAGTTCTCAGCTTGAGGCCTGCCTTAGAAAATTTAGATTTGCTACTCCCCACAGTCCACAGTCTTGTGAGCCAATTTCTATAGTAATGAAAAGTAAATCTCATAATATTTATATTGTATATATCCTGTCAGTTCTGTTTCCATGGAAAACCTGAGTATACCATGACCAAGGAAATAATCATGTGATGGAAGCAGACATGCAAGTCAAAGAACCCCCAAAGACTACTGTGAGTCAGCACCAAAATGCCAGAAGAAAGTATGGCCTTGATGATGCCCTGATTTTAGACCTCTAGTCTATGAAAATGTGAGCTAATAAATGTGTGTTGTTTAAACCAATCCATTGTGTAATTTATAACTGTCTTAGTTTGTCAGAGATATTATGACAGTGCTCAATTTCCCTATTTTGGGCCTAGAGTCATGGACTCAAATAAAGACTGCCTCATGAGAAAAAAGTCTTTGACAATTATATACAGTAATAATTCCTCTAGTGCTTACCAAACATACCTACAGAACACTTAGTTGGATAACTGCGTGCTGAGGACCTAGAAATACCAAGAATTTCTGATATTAAAAGACATAAGATATGATCAACTTTGATATCCACTGATGCCCTTACTAGAGTTGTTATATTACGTTTTCTAAAGCAGATTAACATGACACCCACATGCATGATGTGTAGCCACTTATCTGGATATTGTGTTCACTTCCATCTCTTAGAAGGGCAGAAAATATCATTCATTTATGTCTGTGTCATATGGCTATATTATTTCACCCAAACTTTGTCTTGATATAGTCTAAAGGGACATACATACTTTGAATATTTTGTAGTAAATCAGATTGAATTAATATATTATATTTAATAAATGGATATATTGTGTTACATCATTGATGCAATATTTACTATATTTTATCTCTTGTTATCCAGAACAGATGAGCAAAAAGTGAAATCTATTTTGGAGACCTGAATAAAATATATGAGTTCTAGAGGGTGGGAAACAAATCCTATGAAGACTGATCTGCCATATTAATGAACTTTTTAGGGATTTGGTGGTCTTGGGTATGCTAATGCATCTCTTCCAAAATAAAGGACAAATTATTGCATCAAGGAACACCCACCACTGAGAAAGAAATACAGCATCTGTCACTCTTTAGATTCTGCAGACAGCATATACTATATCTACAGATGCCGAACCAACCAATTTATCAAGGACCATAAAGTGCTGACAGTTTTCTTTTAGATGAAAAATTTACTTGGAAATTGCAAACATTCAGCAAAGATAAGACCGACACTATTTTCCATAGTCTACAGAAATGCAATAATTTATATTTGGCTTGTTACATAGTCACACAATAAAAACAAGTCAAATGGAAAAAGGAATGGTCGATTCTACTTAGTAAGTGTACCAATAAACCAGAAGACAGCTGCATAGAAAGATTAGAATTGTAGGGCTGGTTGTTAATATACATCACTATATTATAAGAATAATATAAAAACAAAATAGGTACATACACACAGTTAAGTTGCAGTTTAAGCTATTATTTTGAATAAACAGGACAGAATTTAGTGAACATAATAAAAAACTAATCTGTTATTAATAATGTGTTGTTATAATCAGCATATCATGGTATTTTACATGGCATGGAATTTCTTCCTCTTTTTAAAATAATGTTTGGCAAACTAGAGCAAATTCCACAGCAAACTTAAAATGAAGATGAGGGGAAACTGGAGTGGGCAATTCTATTGGACATTTTGCTAAATAGTCTAAATATTTTTTAAAGTACATAATCTCATGTTTACCTCACCATCTCCCAAAGGATAAAAATGATCATAATATGTACCCTATGAATCTGCACTGTCCAACAGATTGTCAAGTGCTATCAAGTTCTTGAAATGTGGCTAATCAGAATTGAGATGTACTGTAAGTACAAAACCTAAGCTGAATTTTGAAGACAATAGGGAAAAAAGTTTAAAATATCTCCATAACTTTTATACTGATTACATGTTGAAATAACTTTTTTAATATATAGGGTTAAATAAAATAGTATTATTAAAATTAATTTCACTTGTTTCTTTTTCCTCTTTTCAACATGACAAATAGAAAATTCAAAAATACATATGTGGCTCATATTATATTTCTATTGGACTGTGCTGCTAATAGAAAATCTACAGTCATTGTATATTAGAGCCTTAGCATTCAGCATTATACTTTAAGCACTCTGGAGTACAGAGTGCTGCATGTTCTGCACATACCTTATTTCAAAATTTATTTTCATCATCGGCCACATATATAATTTGAACAGAAAAAGAATTCACAAAATATGTATTCCTTTAAAAATATAAGTAATATGCAGTGAGAACTAAAGGAATTTCGTTGCAGTTTGCTATCTTGGAAAAAATAGTTGAATAAAAATAGCAGTGCAATCAGAGGGAAGATAATGAGTATCTTCAGTAAAATTAGTTAGCTAACTTATCTTTAATGCCCAGGATCTGACCTTGCACCACATATCACAAATTTTATAACAACATGGACTGCAACTTACTTAAATACTCCACTATTTGAAAAATTTGCAAGTAATTTAAGCAGGGTAATATTAATACCTATGGTAAGTGTTAATAGAACATAGCACCTGAGAACTATCCCTTAAAATTATAGCCCCTTAATCTTATAGTTGGCAACTAAGAAGTTTTCCAGAGACTTAATTTTGTTTAAAAATAATTTTAGAAGCTACTCAAAAACTACTGATCTTTTCTCTCTCTTTCTCTCTCTCTCTCTCTCGCTTTTGAAAGAGAGGGTATAAATATTTGGCATACTTTTAAAACCAAATCTTTCCTTTTTTTCCAATTCAAAAATAAGTTAAACTGGTATGCATTCCATTATTCTCCTAAGAAAAACACAATAAAATACAGTGACATGGGCCATGGTGGCTCAGCAGGCAAGAATGGTTGCCTGCCATGCCAGAGGACCCGGGTTCGATTCCCGGTGCCTGCCCATGTTAAAAAAAAAAAATACGGTGACATTGGTCACTCCAGTCAGAAGCCAGCATCAAAATCATGCATGGAGAACCTCACCAGGCAACAATGCCTAATTACACTTACAGCTACACAAATTGTTCCTCACAGCTCAGGTTGGAATGTGTTTTTAAAATCATTTTTATCTATTTGCTTAATGTAAATTCTGTGAAAAATTTTCTGAAAGTCACAAATTAACAGATTCTGAAATACTCAGTCATTCACAAAACTCCACCCACCCCCCCATTTTACAGATGTTTGGGGAAAAAAACAAACAAGCAGAAGTTATTTAATGTAGCTTCATGTTTTATCACTACTACTTTTAGATTTTGGAAAGCCACCAAGATTTAGAGAGATAAAAACAGAACCTGAACCAGATAATATTTGATGCTAATATATAAATTGATTGCTAAAGACAACAGTAGTTCTCTCTGCAGTTCAGAAGCCTATTTATTAAGACATTTAATCACATTTATTAATGTGCATCACACAAGAGGATTCTACTTCAACTTGTCACATCTCTTACCTTCAGACAATATTCTACATAAAAAATATTTTTATTATATAGTACTAACTTCCACCTAGAACTTAAATAGGCCTAACAATTTCTTAGATTACATAATTTTCCAATTTCAAAAAATATATTACTCTACTAAATACACTCCTCAGTGATAAGATAACAAGAGTCCCTTTCTGAAAGTTCACTGCTACTTCTGATGCTAGATCAATTACTAAGAATTTATTAAGCACTTAACTATGATTGCACTCAGTATACACTGATCCATTAAGCAATCAGAAAAATATCAGCTCCAAATGCAAAATGATATTATGAGGAAGAACATTTGAGCATTCTGACAGAATGCTGTGAGATTCAACATTTGGACATATGGAGTTGTTCACTCCTATGATATTAAAAAAAACTCAAATTTATTATCCATCACTTTATAAAAGTTCTGATGTATGCTACATAGTACTTTGATGAAAGTGATTGCCATACATAAAATTAAGGCTGATTCCCTACAGGTATGGACAAAAATCCAGAATGTCATGATTCATAAGTTACTGAAGACAATATAAAAAGTTTATACAACAGTCTGGTTAATTCAGGCACATGGGCACTTGTGTTATGTTCCTAACTCTGCCAGATGGAGTTGGTTTAATAAAGAAAACTGTTTTAAATAGGAGCACTGTAATAACATGAAAAGAAAACCTTTTGGGTAAAATTTTTCGTAAAAACCACTATAAAAATCCCAGCTCCAAATCTCATTTAAGTGTGTATATGTACATACATTTACACACACACACACACACACACACACACATGTCCTAAAGATATCCAAAATTCGCTTGCAACACTATAGTGATATATATTTATGACTTGTACAAATTGGAACTTTATTAGGGATTTTATGCAAAGTTGTTGTAATTCTCCCAAAGCTACTAAGAATGTGGACAATGTTGATAAGACAGACATAACCTAGTTTTAACTTTCTATCCTTTAATAGTTCTGAATGGCTTAATTCCTACAACACACAGGACTTTATGCTAAGTGTGGAACATGCCCAGGGTCTGCGCATAAAATACTATCAGGGATGTGAAATTTTAGAAAGCAAAATAGTTGTCAGTTTGAAAATCAACAGTATTCAATTTTTTTTCAATAGCATTCAAAAATTGAGACTGATGTCAACTAAAACAAAAAATAATCACTCCCCATCCCTCCAAATAATTAACATAATACAATACAGAAAGTGTTTTCAGAGAAGACATGTATTGGAGAATATTCACAGTAGAGCTGTAGAGATAGAAGCTGCAAGATGCTGAGGCAGTCAGAGGGCAGTTTACTAGTTACTGCACTCATAGTAGTTTATAAATATACTATCCACACTAAAATTTTAAGAGCTGGTAATATACTTAGCATGTTTCTGCCTTTTCTTTTTTGCCACTGAATATATTTGTCCTAAATTTACGAAATCATCTATACCCTGAGGAATAATAAAATACTACAGTAAAAGAAATGACAGGGTTAGCTTTGTGGACCATATTATCCAGAAAGCACAAACTATATATAGTTAATATTCTTGGAAGCACAAGGTTTCATCAGCAGACTAAGCTGCTGTAGTTTTTAGCAGTAAGTTTGGTTTTAGACTATTAACATGGCCTGGTGAGCATGGAGAAAAGTCAAAGCTGGGAGTCTGAGGTATTGCCCTTTTGGATCCACAACTGATACACTGGTTTCCCAATTCTACTATGCACAGCAGTGTTGTGCTTCAGGAAAACAGTATTCAACAGTTATCTGTAAAGCACTTTGGAATTGTTAGCTACGTAAAATTACAATTAAAATTATTTGCTATCTTTAAATATGGAATACCTATCCCTCTCTTGTCTATACACATATAACATAAAATGCCACATTTTAAATTTCATCTCAGTATATACTTCTTTTCCTCAGATTTTTGAAAGCATGAAGGTCTCATTTTTCTTTCTTTTAACTATCTTGCATTAGGCCTCAATCTGGAAGTGAAGGAAGGTCCTGAAACTGAGACAAATGATTCATTAAGGACAAATGCCTGCTTTTCTTTTAGGGCAGAGTGCCATAACTTTTTCTTTGGAGAGGATGACCAGTTTTTAGGCTAATATTGAATTATATACACACCACTTTCTAAACGTGATGGCTTCAACTTTAAAAGAGTTAGTAGTTATGTAAAACTAATTCTTTTTGTTAAGGTGTTTAAAAGGGATAACTAAAGGGCAGGCCACAGTGGCTCAGCAGGTAAGAATGCTTGCCTGCCATGCCCAAGGACCCAGGTTCAATTCCCAGTGCCTGCCCATGTTAAAAAAAATAAAAAAAATAAAAAATAAAAAAATAAAAGGGATAACTAAAGAAATGCAAAATCAAAGCATTCTACCTGAACATATCAGTATCTCATTAAAGGACAAATACTCCATGAGACCACGCCTAGCAATGGGAATAAATGAGTCACACAATCAACTGTTTGATAAAACTTCCAATGATTTCAGTTCCTGCCCTTTTAGCAAATAGAGCTGAGAATTTTGAATAAAACATTGACCAGGAAAAGTTTCTATATTAAGTCCATACTGTATTACAAATTGTCCTGCCACTTGTATCATATGACTCAATAGACTATAAGGTGTAGTGTCATCTGTAGTAGGAAAACATGCTTTGCAGAGTTTGTCAAAAGCTCCAATTAGATAATTTTGATGGAACTCCCTAGAAATCTGTAGTTAGGCTCATGCTATCTGTAGTAGAGATTACAGTTCATTCAAAAGATACAGCGCATGTGACCATGCAGCAAGAACTGCTCAAAAGAATCTGGATTCTTTTAGATTCATCATGTCATAAGGTCAAAATGGTTCAGTAACAATTCACTATAATAAAAATTGTATAACTAGGATTGTACATGAATAATACAAGCGGGAAAACATAAGCTGCATGATCAGGTAATGCAAATACCAATAACATAGACCACTGTTGCACTGGCACCTTTCCTTTAGCTCACAAATATGACCACATTTGTGGGTATTCCCTTATGATCAACTAACAGGGGAGGCAAAAAGGTCAAACTTCGATCATGGATGGGGAAGCTTGGTGTGTGGCCAAAATGAAAATGTACTATTTCTGGACTACAACATGATTCAAGCTTGAAATTCAATGGGAAATATTCATAATATTCCTGGTCATTCACATTGTTTGGAAAGAGATATAGTCTAGGATTAGCATATATACTTTGGGGCAGTGGCAAATTGCTTGGATGGGGCTTGAATGGAATGATTGGGTGGGCCTATAGAAATGGACACAAAGTGAGAAGTTCTTTGTATCACATGTTAGTGCTCACCAAAGAACATACACCATAGATGAGGCACTGAACCAGGTATCTAGAATGACTATTGGAGGTGATATAAGCCAGCCTAGTTATCAACCAATTCAGTTTTGGAACCCTGTATGCATTAAAAGAGATAGCAGTTATGAAGGCTAAGCATGGAATCAAGATCATGGGCTTCCAGTCTTCAAAGATGGTCTAACAAATGCTGTTCTCAAATATCCAAACTGAAACAATAAAAACCAATAGAAAGCATCACCATGATGATGCCTTGATTTGGAATTTTTTTTAGTCTCAAAACCATAGGGAAAAAGTTCTTATTGTTTTACCTGAATGATTTCATAGTATTTGTTTGAGCAGCCTATGAACCTAAAACAGGGACTCTTCTATAAAGCAAAGTGGATTTGGTCATGGGCTAATGACTATCAAATCCCCTGCTACATCTCATACTGCATATATCATACAATGATAATATTGCCTATTAAAGGTGAAGCCAGAGTGTAAACTTGGATAAAATACCTCTGGGAAACATGTGTGTACCCTAAAGCAAAAAACAGGATACAATTCTGTGTCTCAAGTAGTTAGGGTGCATCATTCTGGGAACCAAGACATGGAAGAAAGAATAATCTCTCTAAATCATCATCTAAACCACCACTTCAATGATTCACTTGGAGAATTTAAGCTTCTTATCCCCACAATTCTGGCTTCTGCATATTTATAGGTCCTAGATCCGGTAATAGGATCCCTTCCTCCAGAGGAACAAGGAGAATGACCTTGTGGAGATCAAAACACAATAAAAGAGAAATGTGAAATAATTGGGGGAAGTATTAAGAAGAAATAAATGAAAAATTTCAAGTATGGAAATAAAATACATGAAATTGAAAATTTACTAGATAGATTTAGCTTCAGAATAAAGTATAGAGAGGAAAGCGTCTGTGAATGTGAAGATAGATACATACAAATGATAAACTATGGAGAACAGGAAACAGGATTGAAAAACAGAACAGAGCCTGAGAATCCTGTAGGGAAATACCAAAATGTCTGACACACTTGTAATTGGTGCTCCATAATGAAAGGAGAGAAATAGAGAGAAAGGGACAGGTTCATTCTTTGAAGAAATATTTGGCTGCTATTTTCCAAAATTTGATGAAAAAGATAACTCTAGAGATTCAAGAAGTTCATAGGAGCCAAACAGGAAAAACACAATGAAAACTAATTCTAAACACATCACAGTCAAATTGCTTAAAGCTTAAAGATGAGAAAATCTTAAAAGTAAATGAAGAAAATTGGTACATTATATTCATGGAAGCAATTATTCTAATGATGAGTGACATGAGAAACCCTTTGAGCCAGAAAAGAGGGGAACATCTTTAAAATAAAGAAAAAAATAATAAAGTAAACCCAGAATTCTATATCCAGTGCAAATACCTTAAAAAATAAAGGTGTTCCCAGTGCCTGCCCAAGCAAAAAAAAAAAAGGTGAAATAGACATTTAAATAAAAGGAAACCATGACAATAAGGTGACATCAGACCTGTACTATAAAAAAATGCCAGCAAAAGTTACACAGGTTGAAAAAAAATTATACTAGGTGGAAATTCAGATCTTCTTGAAGGAAATAAGAGAATCTGAAATAGTAAATCTGTAGGTTAATATAATAGAGCATTTGATGGTCAGGTTCATGTGCCAACTTGGCCAGGTGGTGGTGCCAGGTTGTCTGCTCGGGCATGTGCTAGCCTGTCTGTTGCTTCTAGGACATTTCATGGACTTAAATCATGCCTACATTAGCTGCATCCACAGCTGATTGCGTTTGCAATCAGCTAAGGGGACTGCCTTCTTCAATGTGTGATGCTTAATCTAATCATCAGAAGGCTTTTAAAGTGGATTCAGAAGAGACAATCATTCTTTTTGCTTCAGCCAGCCAGCCTCTCCTGAGAGTTCATTAAGGAGCTTCATTGGAGCTGTCAGCTCATGGTCTGCCCTGCAGATCTTGGACTCTTACATCCCTATGGTTGCATGAGACACTTCTATAAATTTTATATTTACAGATAGCTCCTGCTGATTCTGTTTCTCTAGAAAATCCTGGCTAATCCAGAGCAAATTTCTTAATTTCGTTCAAAATGAATTTGAAAGTATAAAGCAAAAATTGTATCATTCTCTAATGTGGTTCATAATAAAACATATAATACAAAATTGTTATCTGTCTATATGCAATGTATAAGAAAACTGTAGGATGAAAGAATGGGATAGAGACAGTTACAAGAAGCTCCACATTTTGTATGAAGGATTACAATATTAAGACTATAAAGGCTGTGAAAAGTTAATAATATATGTTGTAATACCTAGAAGTACCTCTAAAAATAAATTCAAAGAAATACAACTAAAAATGAAGTATTTAAATCAAAATAGAATTCTAAAATTATTAAAATAATCCACAAGAAGGCAGAAATCCATAATAGAGGAATATATAACATAGTGGGGAAGAAATAATAAAATAGACTTAAATTAAATTCTTTCAATAATTAAATAAAATGGTAATGGGATAACAATTCCAATTAAAAAGCAGAAACTGTCACAGTGGATTGTTTTAAAAAATACCCAAATATATGCTATATGTAAGAAATATACTTTAAATATCAAGGCATAGGTAGGTTGAAAATAAATGTTTTTTTAAAGAACCATGCAAACAGTAAACTTAGTAAAGCTGGAGTGGTTATGTTAACAGCAGACAAAATAGACTTCAAAGAAAAAAAAATATGACCAGAGGTAAAGAAGGACAGTATCAAATATTATAAAATAATAGTTCATCAGGAAGTCATATAATCATAAATGTGTGTGCACCTAACAACAGACCTTCAAAATATGAGTTAGAAATTTACAGATTTAAAGGAAATTTTAAAACTATTTTCTTGGCAATTTAAAAAGTCAGTAAAGACATAGATAATATAATCAACACTATCAGCTACCTTGGCATAATTGATACCACACAACAGCTGAAGATCCTCATTTCTATCAAGGACACATAGTAAATTCATCAAGATACACATTACACTGGGTCATAAAACTTGTCTCAGTAAATGTGAATGGATTAAAATTGGGTCCAATATGTTATTTTGCCACAATAATTAAATTAGAAACCAATTACAATAAAATATCTAATAAACCCTCAAATGTTTGGAAATCAAACATAACACTTGTAGATAATCCCTGGGTCAAAGAAGAAATCACAACTAATATTAGAAAGTATTTTGAGGTCACTGACCCAGAAAACTCAATATATCAATCAAAATTTGGTTTGGAATTTTGCTAGTTACTATCAGCAGAGTTTGGAGCTTGGTTTATATTTTGAACCAATCCTTCCACAATAAAGTGAGTTACTACCAATTGTGAATAATTTAAAGCTCATTAAATTTGGGGTTAGTCAAGTTTTTACATGGAATGACCAGGAAATGATGCAGTTGGCAGAAAACTTCAATCATATTTTTACCTGCTCATGGGTCCAAAGATCTTGTTCTACTCTCTCTCTGCATTTTTTTCTGTAGATAAAATATCCGGCTTTAGGGATCTCTGTATAGTCATTGAAAGAAGGTAAATCTACATAACTAGATTGTAAAACTATCGAGCGTGCTTGGGAATCCTTATTTTCTGAAAACATTGGATTTATTAAACTGCATCTTCAATTAAAAAGTATTTCAAAAACAGTATACTATCTAAAATATGTAAACATCTATATTTTAAAATCAAAATTTAAGGAATATAGGTCTAAGATCATGATGTTTCTAATCCTCTTTTCATATTAATCTATTATAGAGCCTCTGTAACAATGTTCAGCCAAAAATTCTAACATCATTATATCAAAAGGGAAACTGAGGCAAAGAAAGATTAAAGATTTCAGAAAATATCCATCAAATCACTTGAAGAGCTTTAAAAAGTATTTTAGCAACATATCTGGAGATTCTAATTTAATTCCTCCCTGAAGGGGCCAGGATACTTTTTGTTTGTTTCTTTTAAAGTTCCCTAGATGATTCTAATTTATAGTCAGGACTGAAAAGTACTGACTTAATTGCATGGAATTACAGATATAACAGAGTGCCTGATTGCTTCACAAGGACCCTTCTATTTGCAATTAAGTGGATCTAGCTCCTTCATTAGGAGTATAAATATCCCTGAACTCTGTGCTAAAGCATTACAGTAGACTACTTTGTAAAATTCTTTTTATCCCTCATTTTCTGAGAACAATTTGATTAATGACCTGATGTATGGGGATGTTTTTATTGGTGATATATTTGCAATGCCTTTTATGTGGCAGATTAAAGTGACTCTTTTTTAATATGATGTTTTGTCTTAAAAAGGCAAATCATTTAATCTTTTTCTAATTCTCTTTAATAAGCTCTGCTGCATTTGAAGCTTGTGACGGAAAATTTGATAAGGTTTACAAAAATCTGTTTCATTTTTGTTAAATACCAGCATTATATTTGGGATGAGATTTCATCAAAATGAATGTGGAAAGGAATATTTTACTTTTCCCAGGCACCTTAATAAGCACTAAAATTCTGTGTACATGATACCTTAGCTTTTTTAGTATTACTGATTTAATAATCAATCATTCCTGCAATGGTTATTTTCTAAGTATCCATATTAGATTCAATACATTGTGTTTGATAATATAAGAAGCCATCATAGAAGTTTTAGATATTACCCCTGTTATCAAAGTGATCATCTGCTAAAAGGAGAACAATGCAAGTTTAAAATAAAGACTAAAATAATACATTAATATAGTACATTTAGAAAAACTGTGGTTGACATATTCTACAAATGTGATTACTTATCATATATCACAAATTCTCAATCCTTTGAGAAAAAGATATATAGATATTTTAGATATCAATTTTGTTGTTGCTCCTAAAGTGGTTATTTCAAGCCAATTAGCATGCCATTGAGCATATGCTTTAAATCACACTGTATAGGTAGCAGCCTAGTCCTTCCACAAATAAAACAGGCCCACTTTGACTCTTGTTCAACAACTAGTTAACCTATTTTTCTTTGATATTGTTCATTACTCCATTTTTATAAAAACCTTTCCATAGCCATCAAAGCTCTTTCCCTGACAGACCCAAAGAGTTACAAATTATACAATAAAATTTGTTACACACAGAATCTACATCCAGACATGTTTAAAAAGCCAATTGCTTAATTTATGCTTACTTTTATTGTATCTGTAATAAAAAACTTGTTATTGCTTGAAGTCTTCAATTTTCTACTTGTCCTAAATCCTAAATTTAATATATCTTATCTGAAAATATAAAGTATGACTTCTTCCTGTAAAGTATAGGAATCACTGACCTTTTAAAAATTAAAGAGGCTCTTTCTTTCAAATGTATGAAGAGAATATGCTGTGAAGTTATTGATTCACTAATTGCTAGTTACTAAAAAAATTTCAATTATTATAAGGGTAATCAGGCTGTATTACAGCAAAGATGCTTCCTCACTGACTTTAGAAGGTTTAGACATAAAGCTAACCCTTCAGAATATCTAAAGCCAGATTAAACAGCCAGTTTAAATGATAAATAGCTCTGTTTTCTACTTGAATTCCACAGGCCTTGTGGATCTTTGTGCAGAAATATTGGTGTAATGTGGATAGAAAATGAAAATCCAAAGTCTCTCTGAAAAGTTTTTCATGTGTAACTTTTTTCAAGCACGGAGCCATTCTATAATGGTAATACTGTCTTCCTAAAATAAATACTAAATAAAAAGATATGTTAAATTGTTACTACTCTTTGAAGAAAATGTTTCATCTTTATGACTATAAAAAAATGAAGAAGGAAAAAACCCAACACTCTTTTATCACTTTTTTTTAAGAAAATAGGCCAAACTTTCACTCAAAATTTCTAGAATATGGAATAGGAGCACTTTTTGTCCATTACTAAGAAATTCAATAGGAAAGCTGAATGTCAACCAGTTCTTGATTTTTATTAGCTGACTTAGGGAGAAAGAATAGTCCATGGTATCTCTGAGCTAATTCAGCAAGTCAATAAATGCTATGTAGTTGTATATTGCAGCTGCTGACCTATCCTTACAAGTAGTCCTTTACAGGAATTTATGTAATTAGAGCCATAGCATCCTTATGTGATTATGTATGTTTGAGAGAGGAAAAGCAGAGTTATGAGTAGGAACAGATTGCAATCCAGCTGAAAGATCATGATCTGGTAAATGAACAATGATTTTATTATAACAAGTATGTTTAGTGCAAATAATCTGGTGAGGTGCTGAGAAGACACATATTAAGAGAATGGATGGAATAGAATGAGGATCATTAGCTTTCCTAGAAGTGTTTTCCAATAAGCTTTGGGGAAAGTCATAAAATTAGATTACCAGGAAGTGGGAGGGAAATTTTAATAAGTGCATTAGTGTGAAAATATTCTTATTTCTTGAAATAATTAATGCAAGAATGTGATCAAGACAATGCCTTGACTGTAGTGGCATTGCCCTACATTTTGTGGGTTTTAAAGTTGAAGGGCTCTGACTGCTCAGCAGATTAAATCAGACTTTGTAACATATGTTGATTACTAACCATAGCTATTCAATATTTTGGAAATTGAGATTTGGGGTACTGTATTTTCACCTTTCTTTATGTTTAAATAGTTAAATATTCTTAGCTACTATTACAGACCATGCGTTAACTCTCTCAGACTCTCACTTTCTCTCTTAAGAGATTCATTTTTAATCAGTAAAGTGTAGTATGTGGGGAATATACTATATGAAAATCATCAACGTGAGTGCTTCAAGTAAATGTGCTTTACTGTGTGATGAAAAATATATTTCTACCATATTGTCTGAAATGTGAGCTCAGTTTTCACTATGATTTTAAAGTCAGAAAAACAAAAATATTGTTTACTCCATAAGAAATTAAAGAAGAGCGTAGTTATTTTGTTGCCATGGTACATGTAGACTAATGAACAAGATAGTTTAGAATCCAAAGTGAGGTGCATTTTTTTTTATGAAAATTGCATCCTCTGCTTCTGTGAAATCTTAAATAGCAAGACATTTTTCAATGCTATCCTTTTCCGTGAAATGTGCAACCCTCATCCTATGTATCTATGTATACATTTAACAAAAACAACTAAGTATTTTGCTTTAAATTAATTAAAATGATAGCATTTTTTTAAAAAAGAAACCCCAGTATACCTTTAATCCTGGTCAGTAATATATTTTCCTTTTCAGTTGTGGTTATCAGTTTGAGTCAAGCAGCCTGATATTTTAAAATTTGATAAATTTAAAAATAGATTTAGATTTCTAAACATGAATTTCCTAAGTATAAAAAAGTACAGATTTTGCCATTACAGCAAGCATATAGACACACTCAAAAATTTATCATAATGACTGCTCAAGGTGATTAAACAAGAAATTTTTTATTTTTCACAATATAGATTTCTAAATATATTTTTATTGAGAAATATCATACACATACAGTCCATCCATATTATACAGTCAATGGCTCACAATATCATCACATAACTGTGCATTCATTACCATGATCATTTTTAGGACATTTGCATCACTCCAGGAAAATATATAAAAATTAAAAAGAAAAAAATCATGCATCCCCTTCCCCTTAAACTTCCTTCATATAGACCACTAGTATTTTAATCTATCCTATTTTTACCCATTATTCCTCCTTTTATTTATTTATTTTCTTTCTTTATTTTTTTTATTCATCTGTCCATACCCTGGATAAAAGGAGCATCAGACACAAGGTTTTCACAATCACACAGTCACATTGTAAAAGCTATATAGCTACACAATCATCTTCAAGAATCAAGGTCAGTGGAACACAGCACAAAATTTTCAGGTACTTCTCTTCAGCCACTCCAAAACAGCATAAACTAAAAATAGATATCTATATAATACATAAGAATAACCTTCAGAATAACCTCTAGATTCTGTTTGATATCTCTCAGCCACTGAACTTTATTTTGTCTCATTTCTCTCTTCCCACTTTTGGTAAAATGGCTTTCTTAATCCCATAATGCCAGGTCCCAGCTCACCCTGGGAGTCCTGTCCCACATTGTCAGGGAGATATATACCCCTGGGAGTCATGGCCCACACAGGTGGGGAGGGCGGTGAGTTCACCTGCTGAGTTGGTTTAAAGAGAGGCCACATCTGAGAAACAAAAGAGGTTCTCTGGGGGTGACTCTCAGGCATAATTACAAGTATGCTTAGCTTCTTCTTTGGAGGAATAAATACCATAGGTTCAAACCCTAAGGTCAAGGGCTCAGCCTTTTGAATTGCTGTCCCCACTGCTTGTGAGAAAATCAGGAATTTCCCCAGATGAAGAAGCTGAATATTTCCTCCTTTCTCCCCAGTCCCCCAAGGGAACTTTGCAAATACTTCTTTATTCTCTGCCCATATTACTTATTACTCTGGTATATATCCTGGCATCAGACTAACCTGGACAAACCAACAGGATCTCATGCCACATTCAAGATTCCATGTAATTATGATGGTGAAATAAAGTGATCATACAAGTTAAATTTGATAATGCACTACCCAAAATACAAATTTTGCAACAAATAAACATTCCTTCCTTTGGTCTCAGAAAGTAGTTGAAGTTTTAAATGCAATTTTAATACCCAGTATTAAAAATACAGTTTTAAATACTCTGCATTTTGAGTTACCTTAGTCCTCTCCAAATCAGCTACATTCATATCTCTAGTTGAAGTCTGATCATTTTGCCAAAGTTTTAAACAGTTGCTGCATGGGATAATGCTGGTTTTCATACAAGCAGTGTTCTACCTCAGAGTCTTCAGTGTCACAAACATACCTGAAGTTTCAGGAATAGAAAAGGTTATACTCAAATAGCTCAGTACGTCAGAACTTAGAAAAAACAATTGCAACTCCTGAATTTGTGTGACTGCTGTGAGATCTTACAATCTAGCACCCTTTACAATAGGTCCCAACCTGATAACCCATGATCGGCAATTCAATTCTGCAAGTTTGTACATTATAGTTAGTCCATATAAATGAGGCATGATAATTTCTTTTTCTTTCTGCCATTTTATTCAATATATTCTCTCATTGCATGCCTCACAACATTCATTCATGCAGCTGCTCAGTAGTTTGTATATGTATACAGCAGTTTCCCATTCTTTCCCTCAGTCATTGTATCCTTAAGCCACCTATATCCATTGCAAATCATGAATGCAGCCACCATAATCACCAGTATGCAAGGGTCCATTAGGGTCCACATTCTCATTTCTTCCAGTTATATACCTAGCAATATGGTTGCAGGATCACGTTGCAACACAGACACACCACCCTGCCCTTTGGAGGGGCTGCACCTCTCAAATTCCCTACCAACAATGAATAGGTACCTCTCTTTCTCCACATTTCCTCTACCACTTATCTCTGTTCATTTTAAAACAGTTTTATTCATACATCATGCAATCTAATCTAAGTAAATAGGCATGCCTTCAACACCTTGACCCATATGAAGATATTTCCTTTTCTTCCACAAATAATCCATGCCCCTCTCCCATACCCTCACTTGTTTTTGACTTTGAGTTTTGGTATAATACCTTTGCTGCATTCACTAGAAGCATATTACAATGCTACTGCTTACCTTAGGCCTTAGCTCACATTGATTGTTCTTTTTCCTATTTACTATCCATTTTCAACACCTTGCAATGTTGATATTCATTTGCTCTCCCTCATGCAAAAATGTTTTTATATTTGTACATTTAATCATCATCATTGTCCATGCTAGGCATTACTAAATTATACCATCTTAGTCTTTACCCTCTTTCTTTACTTCTGGTTTCATAAGTGCCCCCAGTCCTTCACCCTCTACCATGCTCACATTCAGCTTCATTAGGTGTACTTATATTATTGTGCTACTATCAGATAGTATTGAGCTATATCCATTTCTGAAGTTTACAATCAGTCCTGGTCCACAATCTGTATTCCTTCAACATTAAATGCCCAATCTCTACCCTATTTCTGTCCTCTGATAATGTGTATTTTTACATTTAACTCTCAAAATTCACTCTTTAATGTTAGTTCATATGAATGAGACAATACAGTACTTGTCCTTTTGTTTGTAAGTAACTCAGCATAATGTCCTCAAGGTTCATCCATGTTATTACAAGCTTCATGATTTTATTTTATATTATAGCTGCATACTATTGCATTGAATGTATATGTCACAGCTTGTTTAGCTACTTTTCTTTTGATGGACATTAGGGCTGTTTCCATCTCTTGGCAATCATAAATAATGCTGCTATAAATATTGGTGTGCAAATGCTGTTTGAGTCCTTGCCTTCAGTCCCTCTGAATATATATCAAATAATGGGATTACTGGATCATAAGGCAATTCTATACTTTGCTTCCTGAGTAACTACCAAACTGACTTCCAGAACAGTTGTACCATGTAACATTCCAACCAACAGTGGATAAGTGTGACTTTTTCTCCACATCTTCTCCAGCACTTGTCAATTTCTATTATTTATTTAAAATAGCCATTCTAGTGGGTATGACATGATATCTCATTGTCTTTTGATTTGCATTTCTCTAATAGCCAGTGAAGTTGAGCATCCTTTTATGTGCCTTATTCCCATTTGTATTTGCTCTTCAGAAAAGTGTCTGTTCATGTCCTTTGCCCATTTTTAAATTGGGTTTTCTGAATTTTGTTGTTGGGTTGAAGAATCACTTCATATATTCTGCATATTAAACCTTAATCTTATATGTGGTTCCCAAATATTGTCTGCCATTGCATAGGCTGTCTTTTTACTTTCCTGACAAAGTTGTTTAATGTGCAAAAGTGTTTAATTTTGAGGAGATCCCATTTGTCTATTTCTTTTTTATTACTCATGCTTTGGGTGTAAAGTCTAGGAAACCACCTCCTCTCACAAGATTTATAAGATATTTCCCCTTTTTTTCTAAAAGTTTTATAGTTTTAACTCTAATGATTAGGTCTTTAACCCACTTTGAGTTAATTTTTATATAGGGTGTGAGATATGGATCCTCTTTCATTCCTTGAACATTGATATAATGTTCGCCAAACACCATTTATTGAAGAGGCTGCACTGTCCCTACTGGGTTGGCTTGAAAGCCTTATCATAAATCAATTTTCCATAGATGAAAGGGTCTATTTATGAACACTCAATTTTATTCCATTAATCAGTATACCTTTATGTCAGTATCATTTTTCCACTGTAGCTTCATAATATGCTTTAAGGTCAAGTAATGTAAGACCTCCTACTTCATTTTTTTCCCCCCTCAGGATGTTTTTAGGTTTTCAGGGCACCCTTCCCTTCCAAATAAGTTTGGTTGATGGTTTTTCTATTTCTGCATATTAAGTTGTTGAGATTTTAATTGGTATTGCACTGAATCTATAAATCAATTGATGCCTTAACTATATGTAGTCTTCTCATCCATGAACACGGTATGCCCTTCCATTTATTTAGGTCTTCTGTGATTTCCATTAGCAATTTATTGTAGTTTTCTCTGTATAGGTCATTTATATCCTCAGTTAAATTTATTCCTAAATATTTTATTGTTTTCATTTATATTCCAAGTGGAATTTTTTTCTTCCTCAGATTGCTCATCACTAATGTATAGAGACACTACTAATTTTGGGGTGTTGATCATGTACCCTGCCACTTTGCTGTATGCATTTATTAGCTGTGAATTTATTAGCTTTGCTGTGAATTTTTTGGGATTTTTGACATATAGTATTATGCCATCTGCAAACAGTGAGAGTTTGTTTCTTCCATTCCAATTTGGATGCCTTTTACTGCTTTTTCTTGTCTAATTCCTTTGGCTAGAACTTCCAGCATGATGTTGAATATGAGTGGTGACAGTTGGCATCCTTGTCTTTGTTCCTGATCTTAGAGGGAAAGGTTTCAGTTTTTCACCATGAAGATGATAATAGCTATGGGTTTTTCATATATTTTCTTTATTATGTTGAAGAAGTTTCTTTCTGTTCTTATCATGTGCAGTGTTTCCTTCAAAAAAGGATGTTGAATTTTGTCAAATGTCTTTTCTGCATCAATCAAGATGATCATGTGCTTTTTCTGCTTTGACTTATTTTTATAGTGTCTTATAATAATTGCTTTTCCCGTGTTGAACCAGCCTTGCCTAGCTGACATAAATCCCTCTTGGTCTTGGTGTATAATCCTTTTAATGTGCTGCTGGTTTCGATTTGTAAGTATTTTGTTGGAAATTAATGCATCCATATTCATTAAAGAGATTGGTCTGGAATTTTCTTTTCCTGTCATATCTTTGTTTGATTTGTTATTAGGGTGATGTTGGCTTCATAGAATGAGTTAGGCAACTTTCCCTCTTCAAAATTTTGAAGATTTTGAGCAGGATTGGTACTAATTATTTATTTAATGGTTTGTAGAATTCACATGTGAAACTTTCTGGTCCTAGAATTTTCTTCTTTGGGAGCTTCTTGATGACTGATTCAATCTTTTTACTTGTGATTGCTTCATTGACATTGTCAATTTCTTCTTGAGTCAATGTTTGTTGCTCTTGCTTTCTATGAAGTTGTCAATTTTGTCTACATTGTGTAGTTTATTAACATCTAGTAACTTATAGTAACTCTCAATACTCCTTTATTTCTGCAGGGTCAGTTGGTTATGTTTCCTCCTCCATGTCTGATTTTATTCATTTGCATCCTCTATCTTTTTTTGTCAACCTAGCTAAAGGTGCATCAATTTTATTTTCTCAAGGAACCAATTTCTAGTTCTGTTGATTTTCCTTATTTTTTTCACATTCTCAATTACATTTATTTCTGATCTAAACTTCATTATTTCTTTCTTTTTGTTTGCTTTTGGGTTAGTTTGTTGTTCTTTCATTAGTTCTTCTATGTAAACAGTTAATTCTTCAATTTTTGCCCTTTCTTCTTTTTTAAAATAGCCATTTAGTGTAATGAATTTCCCTCTTAGTACCATCTTTATGCATCACTTATATTTTGATATGTTGCATTTTCCTTCTCATTATCCTTGAGGTATATACTGAGATCTCTTATTATTTCCTCCTTGAACCACTGTGTGTGTGGCTTAACCCCAATATATTTGTGAATTTTCTGGACTTCTGCCTGTTTTGATTTCCAACTTCATTCCATTACCATCCAAAAATTGTTTTCTATAATTTCAATCTTTTAAAATTTGTTGAAACTTGCTTTGTGACACAGCATATGGTCTATCCTTGTAAATGATGTATGAACACTTGAGAAATTTGTGTATCCTGCTGTTGTGGGCTGCAATTTTCAGTAAATGTCACTTAAGTCTAGTTCATTTATTATGTTATTCAAAAATCTTTGTTTCTTTATTGATTCTCTGTCTAGATGGTCTATCCACTGATAAAAGCAAGGAATTGAAGTCTCCAAATATTATTGTAAAGGGGTCTTATTGTCCCTTCAGTGTTGTCAATGTTTGCCTCATGCATTTGGGGCAGTCTGGATCAATAAGTATCTATGATTGCTTTCTCCTCTTATTGAATTGTTCCTTTTATTAATAAATAGTGACCTTGTTTGTCACTTTTAATTGTTTTGTTTTTGAAGTCTAATTTGTCAAATATTAGTGTAGCTACCCCTGCTCTTTTCACCTTTTTTTTTGTATAAAATATCTTTTCCCAACCTTTCACTTTCAACCTACTTCTGTCCATGGGTATAAAGTGAGTCCACTGTACCAGCACATATATGTTTCCTGTTTTGTAACTCATCCTGCCTGTTATATCTTTTGATTGGGGAGTTTAATCCATTAACACTTCATATTATTAATCTAAAGGCAGTGCTTTCTTCTACCATTTTGTGTTTTGGATTTTATATGTAATATATATATTTTCTTTTTTTTACCTTTACTTATAGTTTTCATTTCTACACTCTTCTCCAGACCTTTCTCTTCTGTATTTTCTATTCTGCCTGTAGTGCTCACTTTAGTATTTCTTGCAGAGCTGGTTTCTTAGTCACAAATTCTCTTAGTGATTGTTTGTCCCAAAATATTTTAATCTCCCCATTCATTTTGAAGGACAATTTTTTCTGGGTTTAGAATTCTTGGTTGGCAATTTTCCTCTTTCAGAATATTAAATATATCATACCACTATCTTCTCACATCCGTGGGTTCTACTGAGAAATCAACATGTAATCTTATCTTGCTTCCTTTGGGTGATGGTCAGGTTCTGGTGTCAACTTGGCCAAGTGATTATGCCCAGATGTCTGGTCAGGCAAGAACTGGCTTGTCCATTGCTGCAAAGATATTTTCAGGCTGTTGATAAATCAGAAGGGCTGGTGTATTAAATCATCAGTCATTTTATTTCATTTGTGGCCAATTACATCTGCAATAAACAAATGCATGCCTCACACAATAAGATAATCCAATCAGCTGAAGGTTTTTAAGGAAAAAGAGAGACTCTTTCACCACTTCTTTAGCCAATGAGCTTCTCCTATGGAGTTCATTCAAACCCTTAAATGGAGCTGAGGTCTTTACATTCTCCCCTATGGATTTTGGACTCTTCTATTCCCATGGCTGCATGAGACACATTTATACATTTTTTCATTTACAAATCTCTCCTGTTGTTTCTCTTTCTCTAGAGAACACTGAATATGCCATCTAACTGGAAAATTTCAAATAAGGCTCCAAAACATATTTTGCAATCTGAAATAGTCAGCATTAGATGCACTCTTTTAGTTTCTGCTGCTGCCTCCAAGTAGCACTTTTTATGTCAAATAAGCTACCAAGAATGGGTAATTTATTAATTTTTAATGTAGATATCAGACTACTTAGCTCTCAGTAGTAGAGACTAAGATAAAGACCAATGCATTTCCTAGGATATCAAATACGGGGTGATTAAGTCATGTATAGAAATAAGAGTCTTATGTCATAAAAAGGGAGTAACTGGTAGTTAAATTTTAGTTTCACTTATTTACTGTCTAAGTTATTGATAAATTTTTGTTTATTTTTCATAATGCTTTCACATATGTGGCTTCAGGGTCACAAAATCAAAAAGTGTATAACAAAATTCTCTTATTTTTTCTTGCACTGTCCTGTCTTTTTACCTATCAGGAATCTACAGATATAATGGCCCAAGCTAAAGTCCATGATTTTGTTCCTAAAAAATGGTTCATTATAATATTGAATAGAAAATTACAACTAGACGGGCATTATCTGCTTGTACTTAAAATAATTCAGAGTTCATTAGGACTAATTTGTGAAAAATGAATAACATTGCAAATTTATATACAATCATTTGTTTCTGATTTCATTTATTGATTCTGGAATTAAAATTAATCAAAGCCTGCCCCATAATTTTGCTATTTAGCATGCTATATAGTATGGAGAATAAAAGTAAAATTCAGAAATACTTTTTTTTTCTTCTTCTGGGCAGGCTAAAGGAATCGAATTCAGGTTTCTGGCATGACAGGTGAGAATTTTGCAACTGAGTCACCATTGCACCGCCCCAGAAGCACATTTTAAAAATTATTTTTATTGAGAAATCTTCACACACATACAGTCCATATATAGTATAAAATCAGTGGCTTACAGTATCATCAAATAGTTGGGTACTCATGACCATGATCATTTCTAGAAACTGTAAAACTCCAGATAAAGAAATAAAAAGAAAAAAAAATTATCATACATTCCATACCCCTTACTCTTCCTTCTCATTGACCAGCAGTATTTCAATCTTACAAATTTTTTAGCCTTTATCCTCCCATTATTTATTTTTATTCTCATTTTTTTACTCATTGTTCATACCTTGGATAAAATGAGCATCAGTTACTAGGTTTTCACAATCACACAGTCACATTAAAAAGCTATATACAGCTGCATGGGTGGTTCAGTGAAAGAATGCTCCCCTTCCATCCAGGAGACCAAGGTTTGATTCCCAGAACATGCACCTCCCCCCAAAAAAATGCTACATACAATTTTCTTCAGGAATCATGGCTAGTGGAATACAGTTCTGCAGTTTCAGCTACTTTTCGCCAGTCACTCCAATATACCACAAACTTAAAAAGGATATCTATATAATGCATAAGAATAACCTCCAGGAAAACCTCTCAACTCTGAAATCTCTCAGTCACTGAAACTTTGTTTTGTCTCATTTCTCTCTTCCCACTTTTTTGTCAATAAGACTTTCTCAATTCCATGATGCCATGTCCTGGTTCATCCCAGGAGTCCCATCCTATGTTTCCAAGGAGATATACACCCCTGGGAATCATGTCCTATATAGGGGGGAGGGCAGTGAGCTCACCTGCCAAGTTGGTTTAGAGAGAGAGGCCAGATCTGTGCAACAAAGAGGTTTTCTAGGGGTGACTCTTAGGCATAAATATAAATAGGCTTGGCTTCTTCCTTGCAGGAATAAGTTTAATAAGGGTGAACCCCAAGATTGATGGCTTAGCCAATTGAATTCATTGTCCACATTGATTGTGAGATTATCTGGAATTCCAGATAGGGAAGTTTAATATTTCCTCATTTCTGCCCAGTCCCCCAAGGAGACTTTACAAATATTTCTTTATTTCTCTGCCTAAATTATTCTGGGATATATCATGGCATCACACCTACCTGTACAAACCAACAAAGTCTCACACCCTGTTCAAGATTCCACATAATTGTGATGTTCCAATAAAGTGATCATAAAAGTTAAATTAGATAATGCCCTATCCAATATAATTTTTTGGTATAATTTTGTACCAAATAAACATCTCTCCTTTTGGTCTCACAAGAAAGTTGAAGTTTTAAAATCTGAAATAGATGTATATACCATCCTTCACCCTGTATTCTGATTTACCTTAATCCCATCAAATCAGCTTCAGTCATATCTCTAGTTGAAATCTGACCACTTTTTTTTTAAACTCTTGTATCCGTTGCTGTATGGGGTAATGTTGATATTTATCACTTCAGTGCTCTAACTCTGATTCTCAGGTGTCACATAAATACCTGAAGTCAGGGAATGACCAGGTTATACACAAATAGTACAGTATCTCTGAATTTAGAAATAAAAGTTACACCTCCTGAATACATATGACTGCTGTAGGGACTTACAATATAGCACCCTTCACAAATAGGCTCCAATCTGATAACTCAGGCTCTCAACTTCAATTCCTAAGTTTGTATATTATAGTTAGTTCATATGAATAAGGCACAATAATATTTGTCTTTTGTTTCTGCCACTTCATTCACACACTGTACTTAAGATTTATTCAACTAGTTACAGCCTTACAACTTTATTCCTTCTTGCAGCTGCTCAGTAGTTTATTGTATATATACATCACAGTCTCCCCTTCCATCCCTCAGTCATTGTACCCTTAAGCTTCCTACATCCGTTGTGGATCTCAAACACTGCTGCCATAAACACCAGTGTGCAAAGATCATTTGTGTCCCCACTCTCAGTTCTGCCCATTATCTTCCTAGCAGCAGGGTTGCAGGATCATATGGCAACCCACCCTGCAGCCTCCTGCGGAACCATCATGTTGCCATCCAGAGGGGCTGCACCTCTCAGCTCCCCTACCAACAGTGCATAAGTACTTCTTTCTCCACATTTTCTCTAGCACTTGTTTCTCTCTGCTCATTTTTAAAGAGTTTTATTAGCACATCAAACAATCCAACCTATGTAAATAAAGATGCTTTCACCACCATAATCTATACGAAGACATTACCTTTTGTCCACAAATAATCCATGCCCCTCTCCCATAGCCACTTGTTGACATTTAGTTTTGGCATAATGCCTTTGTTACATTCAATGGAAGCATATTACAATTTTCTTGTTGACTATCGACCCTAATTTGAATTTTTACTTTTTCCTGTACACCATCCTGTTTTCAACACCTTGCTATGTTAACATCATTTGTTCTCTCTCATGCAAATTTTTTTTGCACATCTAATCACCATTATTGTCTACTCTGGGCATTCCAATTTTTTACTGTCTTAGTCTTTATCCTCTCTGATGCAATCTCTAATATAAAATGAGTAAAGAAAATTTTCCCTAAATAGGATTTTTAAGAACTCATAGAAATCATAGGTCAAAAACTAAGGGTGGGGGTATATGGGTGGTTCAGTGGTAGAATGCTTGCCTTCCATGTGGGAGATCTGGGTTAAATTCCCATGCCATGCACCCTCTCCCCCCACCCCCAAAAAAGAAAAAAACTAAGTGTGTGTCAAGCAACAACCCAGAAGATGTGGTAAGATGATAGAAGAGGAAGTCCCAAGAATCAGCCCCTCTACCAAAACAACTATTGAACAGGACAGAACTGTGTTAATCAGTTAGTTTGAAATGCCAAAGACTACAAGAACACTGTGCAATAACATGGAGAAGAAGGAAGGATTGGTAAACTCGTAAATAACAGAGAATTCCACTCTCCCTTCTGTGGCAGTGATGCCCCATCCCCTAGCTTCATGGCAGGCAGAAATTGAAGCCTGTAGCTTGGGCCTTGGCACAGCTTGCTCATGCCAGGGTGTGATATAATGACTTAGTTTACCTAACTTCAGTGGGGTGTAGTCACTGATTAGCATTTTTGATCTGTTGTCAGATAACTTGGGGTCAGCAATGAGGGTAACCATTGTTCAAAATCTCTTTGGGGAAAGGAAGCAGAGGAAGCTTAAAGACAATAACCTCCTCAAAACTATAGAAAACAATTAAGGTCTGTATTAAGTGGGAAAATTCAGAAACAGGAAAATTTAGAGGTGACATTTTCAATATGGTGCTGTAAAATAACCCCTGAAATGGCTCCCCAGAGATTCAGTGAATATAAACACAAATCAAACTTCCATATATCTCTAGAGGATTGTTCCAGTTTGCTAACTACCAGAATGCAATATACCAGAAACTGTGGCTTTTAAAAAGGAGAATTTAATAAGTTGCAAGTTAACAGTTTTTAGGTCATGGAAATATCCCAATTAAAGCAAGTTTATGGAAATGCCCAATCTAAGGCATCCAGGGGAAGACACCTTGATTCAAGAAGGCTGATGAAGTTCAGGGTTTCTCTCTCAGCTGGAAGAGCACATGGCAGGAGACATTTTCCTTCTTCATCTCCAAAATTCACTGGCTGATGGACTCTCTTCTTTGTGGTTCTGTGACATTTTGTTGTCCTTCTCTGCTCTGTCTGAATCTCTCTTTTATAGGATTCCAGTAAAGTAATCAAGACCCACCTAGAATGGGTGGACACATGTTTGCACCTAATCCAGCTTAACAACCATTCTTGATTGAGTCATATCTCTAGGGAGATAATCTAATAAAAGTTTCAAAGATATAGTACTGAATAAGGATTAGAAGAAATAACTACCTTTACAAAATGGGATTAAGATTAAAACATGGCTTTTCTAGGGTACATATATCCTTTCATACCAGCACAAGGATGGTTGAGACAGGATAAGGATTCCATAAATGTTGAATCAAAGAAAAAAAGTATCAGGTAGGAAAATTTTATCCTGGCTCTTTTGGTCCTCTTCCCTCTCCCTCAGTCAGTTCCAGGCAGTTTGGGAGTTGCTTAGAGGCAGAAGCCCAAATCCCTCTGACCTCCCATAAGGGACACAACCTATAGAGGCACTAACAGCAGCAAATTATAACCATGCACATATCTTGACAGGTAAACAAGCCCACAAAGACCCAGGGAAGAATACATGCTACTGAGCAGTGCTGCTTACAAAATAGCCCCCTGGGTGGGATTAAGAGAGACCAAGATAGAACTATGGTTGGCAATGATATACTCACCGAGTCAAGTGCCAGTTGGTTGGACTACTTAAGAATGAACTTTTACAGTATGATCTACTTTTCTGCATTGACCAGTCTAGATCCAATGTGTGGGATACACTAATTGGGAAGAAACAAGGGACAGAGAAGGCATGCAAAGAAACAAATGGAGTAGACAGAAGTTAAAATAAAATGCTATAAAAATAGAAAGTCCAAGAACAGAAAAGTATAAGTAAGGAAAATGGGACACTGAGAGAGGGAGAGAATTTAAAGAAATCATAAAAGCTGGGGAGAAAATTCTGCACAAAAACCAGCAGAACAGTTAAAGATTCCAAGAGAAAGAACAGAAGAAAAGAAGCTTTCTCCAGGAGGTGAAATAATTACACAAATGGTGAAATCTTAAAAATTTTACTGCACAACCAGGGCAAGAATCAGACAAAGAAGAATTGAGAAAATTTGATAAGTTCAACACAAATGGTTTTATAGTATGGAATAAGTTGGCTCAAACATCAAAGGAGAGCTTTACTACAAAGCCAATCAACAATACACCCTGGACAAGAGGGAAAAATTGACCTTTAGAGCTAATTCATGAAGATAATCAGATTCCTAGACATTAGCAAAAAATTGCAAACTATACTAATAAAAGGAAGATATGGCCCAGGAATGGGCACAAATGAAAACTTCAGAGGAGATACAGAATTTGGAACACCAAATCAAAGATATTCAAACAAAGCTCCTAAATCAATTCAAAGAGATTGAAGAAAATATGCATAAATAGATAAAGTATATTAAGAAGACAATGAATATACATAAAGAAGAATTTGAAAATATAAAAAGAAGCGTAACAGAAATGGGAATGGTACAATAGCAGAGACTAGAAATAAACTAGAGGCATTCAACAGCACATTTGAACAGGCAGAAGAAAGAATTAGTGGACTATAAAACAAGATCATCAAAATCATAGATCAGGAAAACAGGTGTAAAAAAAGGAAAGAAAAATTTGAGCAGAGTCTTAAGGATTTGAATGACAGAATGATTTGCACAAGTATGCATGTCATGGGTGTCCCAGAAGGAGAAAACAAGGTAAAAGAGGCAGTAACAGTATTTGAGGAAATCTTGGTAAAAAATTTCCCAACTCTTATGAAAGACAAAAACATATTTGTCCATAAATTGCAACATACTCCAAACAGTATAAATACTAATAGACTTACTCTAAGAAACATACTAATCAGACTGTCAAATGCCAAAGATGAAGAGAATCCTGAAAGCAGCAAGATAAAAGAGATTTGTCACATACAAGGGAACTCCAATAAGACTAACTGCCAATTTCTCATCAGAAATCATGGAGGCAAGATATATTTAAGATATCAAAAGAGAAAAACTGCCAGCCAAAAATTCTTTATCTGGCAAGACTATCCTTCAAAACTTAAGGTGTGTATAAAATATTATAGATAGATAGAAACTAAGTTTGTCAACAAAAGTCAAACTGACAAAAAATGTGAGAGGACACATATAACAAAATTGGAAATGAAAAAGGGAGCATTACTACAAATCACACAGACATAAAAAGATTATAAGATGACACTATGAAAAACTGTCCACCAACAAGTTAGATAGCTAAATGAAATGTACAATTTTCTAAAACATACAACCTACACTGACTCAAGAAGAAATAGATAATCTAAAAAAATCAATAACTGTTTAAGAGATTGACTCAGTAATCTAAAATCCCCCAATAAAAAAAAGCTGAGGACCAGATGTCCAAAAAAGGAATGTTGATGATCAGAAGTCTGCACCAGTGAATTTTACCAAAAATTTCAGGAGAAATGAATACCAATACTGCTCAATTTATTCCAAAAAATGGAGACATGGAAGCAATCCCTAACTCATGCTGTGCATCCAATATTACCATCATACTAAAACCAAATAAAGGTACTGTAAAAAAAAAAAACCTAATAAACTTGTATTCCTTTTGAATAAAACCCACAAAATATTAGAAAACTGAGTTTAACAATACATTAAAATAATTACAAATCATGATCAAGTGGAATTCATCACAGGTATGAAAGGTTGTTTAAACACAAGAAAACGAATGAACATAGAGAAAATTGAGAGAAAAACATGATCATTCCATGCAAAAAAGGCATTTGACAAAAACTAGCATCAGTAATGGTAAAACAATTTAGAAACTAGGAATAGAAACAAACTTCATAAACATGATAATGGGTATATATGAAAAAGCCACAGCTAATGTTATAATGAATGGTGAAAGACTTAAAGCTTTCCTTCTAAAATCAGCAACAAGACAAAGATATCCACTATCACCACTGTTATTCAACCTTATACTGGAATTTCCAGCTAAAGCATTAGGCAAGAGAAGTAAATCAAATTGCTATGGAAGAAATAAAAATTTCACTATTTACAGATTTCATAATCCCATATATATAGAAGGTCCTGAAAATACTACAACAAAGTTATTAGCACTAATAAAGGAATTCAGCAAAGTGGTAGGGTACAAGACAAACATGCAAAAATCTGTAGTGTTTCTTTATGCTAGTAATGGGCAACTAGAAGGAGAAATGAAGGAAAAGTTCCATTTACAATAGCAACTACAAGAAATATGTAGGGATAAATGTAACAAAGGATGCAAAGAACGTGTACATAGCAAATTGCAAAAATTGCTAAAAGACATCACAGAAGACCTAAATAAGTGGGAAGACATTTCACTTCATAGACTAGAAGACCATGTATTGTTAAGATGTAAATACTAAGCAAAGTGATTTATATATAAAATACAATCCCAATCAAAATTCCAACAATCTTCTTTGCAAGAGTGGATAAGTATATCATCAAAATTATATGGAAGTTCAAAGTGCTCCAAATAGCCTAAGCCATCTTAAAAATGAAGAATGAAGTTGAAGGACTCACACTTACCAATTGTCAAATGTATTAGAAACCACATTATCAAAATAGTATGTTACTCACACAAGGACAGATATATACACCAAATGGAATTGAATTGAGAGTTCAGAATCAATCGTCAAATTTATTGCAAACTGAATTTTAAAAGGGTGGAATATCTTTGAATTGGAAAATATTAATCTCTAAAACAAATGGTGCTGTAGAAACTGGATGTCTATATGCCGAAGAAGAAAGTCGACCCTTATCTCACATCTTAGATGAAAATTAACTCAAAATAGATCAAAGACCTAAATAGAACCTGGACCATAAAATACCTACAGGATAATATGTGGAAACATCTTCAAGATCTTGTGGTAGGCAATGTTTTCTTAGACTTTACACTCAAAGCACAAGCAATGAAAGAAAAATAGATAAATGGGATCTCCTTAATATTAAAAACATTGTGCTTCAAATGGCCTGATGAAGAAAATGAAAAGCCTACTTATTCAATGGGAAAAAATTTGGAAACCATACATTTGATAAGGGCTTAATATTCAGAAAATATAAAGAAATCCTACAATTCAACAATAAAGATAAAAAATTAAAATGCATTTAAAAATTAAAAAGACAATAAATTAAAACAACCAAGCTAACAAAAATGGGTGAAAGACTTTAATAGACATAATTCTAAAGAGGAAATACAACCGTTAAAAGGCACAGGAAAAGATGCTCATCATCACTAGCTATTAAGGAAATGAAATTCAAAACTACAATGATATATCATTTCACTTACTAGAATGGCCATTATTTTAAAATAAGAATACTACAAATGTTGGAAAAGATGAAGAGAAATATGAACACTGTTCTAGTTTGCTAGCTGCTGGAATGCAATATACCAGAAACGGAATGGCTTTTAAAAAGCAGAATTTAATAAGTTGCTTGTTTTCAGGTCTAAGGCTGAGAAAATGTCCCAATTAAAACAAGTCTATACAAATGTCCAATCAAAGGCATCCAGGGAAAGATACCTTGGTTCAAGAAGGCCTATAAAGTTCAGGAGTTCTCTCTCAAGTGGAAGGGCACATTGTAAACACAGTCAGAGTTTCTCTCTTACCTGGAAAAGCACATGTTGAACATGGTCACGATTCCTCTCTCATCTGAAAGGGCACATGGCAAACACAACATCATCTGCTAGCTTCTTCTCCTGGTTTCTTGCTTCATAAAGCTCTCCAGGAGGCATTTTCCTTCTTCATTTCCGAAGGTGGCTGGTTGGTGGACTCTGCTTGTCATCTCTATGCCCTTCTGCTCTGCTATCTCTGAATCTCTTTCATTCTCCAAAATATTTTCTCTTTTATAGGACTCCAGAAACTTATCAAAACCCACCCAAATGGGTGGAGACATGTCATCACCTAAACTGGCTTAACAACCACTCTTGATTAAATCACATCTCCAGGGAGATGATCTGATTACAGTTTCAAGCATACAGTACTGAATAGGGATTTTTCTGCCTTTATGAAACGGGATTTAGATTAAAACATGGCTTTTATAGGGGACATACATCCTTTGAAACCAGCATAAACACTCATTCATTATTGCTGGGAATGTAAAATGTTGAGCTGCTGAGGAAATGTTGGCAGTTCTTCAGAAACTAAGTACAGACTTTCCATGAGAACAGGAAGTCCTACTTCTAGTTATAGACCCAGAACAATTGAAGACAAGAACCAAAACATACATGTGGGCACCAATATTCTTAGAAGCATTATTTACAATTGGAGGAAAAATAACTTCAGGGTCTGAACCGTGGAAGCTAAGGTCTGAAGTCAAGAAGCCTTGGGCCAGGATAGCCCACTCACCCAATCACGTGGAGAGGGTGAGCTTGCCCTGAAAGCAGAGGATGGGCCTTCCACCTCATTGCAGTGGAAGAGTCATGCTGCCTCAGGCCTTGGAAAGGGTGAATCACATTCCTTGGGGTTTGGGGAGAGACTGGCTGCCACCACATGGAGGGGCTGAGCGTGTGCCCCAGAGATGGCACAGAGCCCGAGAGTGGCCCCAATGCTTGGAAAGGGTGGAGCTGAGAAAAGATGTGATCTCCCCAATGTCCCCCAAGTTTGCATTTGGAGAGAAGCAGGTCTCTGTGTAGGCCCTTCAAAAGGGTAAGACTGCTGCTTTCTAAAGTCCTGAAGATAAATGCCTCTCAGACTTTGAAATCTGATGGAGTTTTCCCTGAAGGTTTTAGAAACTGTATGAGCCTAGGTCCGGTGACCCCTGTCTTCCTTCCTCCCTATGGAAATGGTTATATGTGTCCTATGACTATTCCTCCTTTGTATGTTGGCAGCAAATAACTTGTTTGTGTTTTACAGGCCCAGAGCCTGAGGAAAATTTTGCTTTAGAAGAGATTATGCCTGTAACTAACTTCAATGAGACTTCGTACTGGTTTTAACCTTGTATTGTATTTGTATTGTTACTGAAGTGGTTTAAGATTCTCTGATATTGTTATGAATGTGCTTTGCATATGGGGAGAACATGTCTGTTTTTAGAGTCCAGAGGGTGGAATGTGCAGTTTGAAAAGATTTATGTAACCCTAGAAAAGCCATTATTTAACCCTAATCCAATCTTGAGGGGGGAATGGTTTCTCTTAAACCTTATCTAGCACTTCATATTGGAAACTCAATTAGATTTTCTCCATGGAGGTGTGGATCACTCAAGAGTGGGTGGTAAATTGGGTTAAGTGGAGACATTCCAGGTGGGTCTTCAGTACCTTACTGGAATCCTATAAAAGAAGAAACATTCTGGAGAAAGGAGGAGATTCAGAGAGAGCAGAGAGGGATGACTGAGTACTACAGAATCATGAAGCAGAGAGTCCACTGGCCAGTGACTTCTGGAGATGAGGAAGGAGAGCACTTCCCAGGGACCTGGGGAGGTAGCTAGCAGATGACACCATATTCACCATGTGCCATTCCAGCCAAGAGAGAAATCCTGACTGTGTTCACTGTGTGCTTTTCCACTTGAGAGAGAAACCCTGAACTTAATTAGCCTTCATGAATCAAGGTATCTTTCTCTGGATGCCTTAGATTGGATATTTCTATAAACTTGCTTTAATTGGGACATTTTCCTGGCCTTAGGACTGTAAACTAGCAACTTATTAAATTCCCCTTTTTAAAAGCCATTCCACTTCTGATATATTGCATTCCAACAGCTAGTAAACTAGAACATAAGACAACTCTAATAAATGTGTAAAAGTATAATAGAACAAAAAATCTCTGTCATAGTTTCTTAAGCATTAACTATTATTATTAAATTCTGAGGTGCTTTACTCTTTATATAATCCAGTAATTCCCTGAAACTTTAAGCGTCTATGTAATACTTAAAACTCAAATTTAATTCTCCCACTCTGAAAATTAGCATGGGTCCACAAAGCAACTAAAAAAAGATAAAACTCCAGTTAATTATGTGATGAAACTAATGTGGGTAAAACCAAGTTAAATCAATATACAAGGTGAAAATAATATTGTCTGGATTTAAAACTTTAACTTTTATATGAAATAAAAGAAAAATGTGTGTTTGTCCAAAATTTTGCACTATCTAATTTACTCTGTCTAATGAATTAAACAACCTAATTCAACTTTATTTAATACAGAACCTGGAATAAGGAACAAAATCTTAATGTTTTATACAAGTTAATGTTTCATAATCTGCATTTCAGAATATTTGAGGCAGAAAATATAAAAGTGTCTGCAAAGTCCCTCAAGGAACTGGGGAAAAAATAAAACTATTAGAATTCCCCAGGTGAGCAAGCCAACATTTTCTTAAGCAAAACAAACAAACAAATAAACAAACAAAAAATACCCCCCAATTTAATAAGCCAAGGCCTCAATTTTGAGGCTTGCCCTTATGAAATTTATTTTTATACTAGTAAACTAAACTTATTTACAGTTAGCACCCAAGAGCCATCTCCAGAAGATCCCTGCTGTTGCGCAAATGTAGTCTCTATCTCTCTACATCAAACTCTGAATTTCCCCCCAGAGTGTTACATAATTTCCAAGAGTGTAAGCCTGACACTGGCAGTATGAAACATAACTGACCCTGACATAGGTAAACTGACTGTGGTAGTTAGATTCAGTTGTGAACTTGGCTAGGTGTAGATGCCTAGTTATAATGCCATGGACATGAGCCAATGGGACATGAACCTCATCTGTTGCCCATTACATCTGCAGTCAGCTAAGAGGCATGTCTGCTACAATGAATGAGGATTGATTTACTTGGCTGATGTTTAAATGAGAGATCTCAATGTAGCACAGCCCAAGCAACTCCGCATACCTCGTCTCAGCACTCACAGCTCAGCCTAGGCTTTTGGAGATTCAGAAAGGAATCACCCTCAAAAAAGATGTTGAAACACAAAGTCCTAAAGAGAAGGCCAGCAGAGACCGTCCTGTGCCTTTCCACATAAGAAAAAACCTCAGTTGAAAGTTAGCTGCCTTTCCTCTGAAGAACTATATGTTAACTAAGTAAATCCCCTTTTATTGAAAGCCAATCCATCTCTGGTATGTTGCATTCTAGCAGCTAACAAACTAGAACATTAAACGAAAAGGGGGAAAGAAATATAGTTTCAATGGCTAAGAAATTTCAAATCAAGTCGAGAGGTTATTCTGGAGGTTACTCTTATGCAAACTAGAAACCCTAAAAATACTAATGCTCTATAAAATTTTACTTATTGTGTTTATTTTTCAGAAACTTAAAGCCTCCAAATTATCCCAATGTTAACGAAGCTCCGAAGATCCTAAACTCTCCAAGAATAACAACTAATTTCATCATTTATCCCTTTGCTTTTCTCTCAAATTTTCTTTCATTCTTCTCCACCCCTTTATGAGCTATACTGCTCTCCCTTGTCGGGACCTTTAATTATCCTCCTATTAATTGCCCTCTTATCCCCCTGCCTCTTGCAATGTCTGTCCAGATTTATACACAGTTCAATAGCAGTTGTGAACAACAAGCAGAATTCTAAAATCATACTTATGCTACAGCTCCTGTCACAACAAAGACATCACTATCAACCCATTCCAATGGAAGATACACAGAAACCCAATTAATAATGCTCCCACTCAGCTCGGAGCAATTTCTCCCCCCTTAACTTCACCTGAACCCAGCCAGAAGAAGCTAAAGAAAGAACACAATGCCCCTACTTCCTCAAAAATTGCATCAAGCTAAGCTAAAACATTAATCCAGCTTCATTCAATTGTATTAAAATAAAGATAAAAAGGCAGCAGAAAATAAACTTGACATACAAAATGGATTTTGTGGCCTGGGGGCTCCTTCAGTTTCTCTCACTCAGCAGCTTCTCTGACATGACCTAATGTGCTGGCAAGATAGATGAGCATGAATATGCCAATGCCCCACCCACCAGAGGCCAGACCAGATATCCATGGGCAAGGAGTCATGATCTGTACCAGCTTGATATTTCCTGGCAATGCCTGCAGGTGCACATTACCCCCTACCCCTCTTGGCACTTTTTTTTTTTACCTTCAAAACTACAAGCTGTCAACAAACCTGTTAAGATTTGACTCATTGTCTCCTGTGGATTCCTTAATGACTCTGTGATTAACAAATGTCGTCTATGGAATGATGCTTCATCCTCAGGGTCTGATGGAGTGGCACCTGCAACCCTTTCAGGTGATAGCACAGCATCTATGCTGAACACTGAGATGAAGGCTGCAAACTCTTAAAGCATTGGAATGGTGATCAGGTTCTTTGCAATCCTGAGGACATAGGCTCCCCTCATGTCAAGTCCTGCAGTCACAGACAGTCTTTCCTGAATTCCCAGGGAAATGGAGAAAGCTTGGTTGGTAGCACACTTCCTCAACAGCAGGGCAGAAGGCCCACCTTATTTACATGCTTGGGAAGGTGCACCCTTTCCATACACAAAGACTGGTCTACTCTCTTGGACAAACAAGATATATTTGGCCCAGATCTTAGCTTCCATATTCCCATGCTTGAAGTGATAATTTTCTTCAGTGTTGCTTTTCTGCCTTTTTAGTCCAGGATAACAATGGTTCCATTCTTAAAGATCGCGCAAAATACTTGTCAGTTTTGCATGTTGTACAAAGGTGTCCAAGGCATCATTTAGTAGTATGTTACACAGTTCCTTCCTAGATAACTGCAACTCTAATCTTGACTTGCACTGACATGGCTGACTGGATCCATTTTCAGTAATACCACACATGTAGGCCTATTTTCTGGAGATTCACTTTCAGGAATCTCAGAATTTTCCAAACAATCAATTACTGGTTATTTGGTGCCCAGGTGTTCAGTACTCAGCTTATCCCTTTCCTCGAACATTTTGTTATTAAGCTTCAAGAAGAAACCAGGCTGCATTTTCCACATTTAGTTTGGAAATCTTTCCAGATAAATATCCTCATTCATCATTTGTAAATTCTGCCTTCCAGCCAACATCGTCTCAATTTTACCAAGTTCTCTGCCATTTTAAAACAAAAATCTTCTTTCCTCCAGTTTCCATTATCACACTCATCACTTTATTCTAAGGCTTCATCAGAAGTAGCTTTAGCTTCCATATTTCTGCAATTTCTTAAAGCCATTGCAAATATGAATCATAATTATATGAAAGTAGAGGAAAGCATGAACATAAAGAAGAAAGAAATGAAAGTTATAGAAAGACCAAAACGTAATTTTCAGATATGAAAAGTCAAATGTCAGAAATGAAAGAAAACCATGGAAGAGATTAACAGTGTATTATGCACTGTAACAGAAAAGATCAATGAACTTGAAACTATAGCAAAACACATTATCCAAAAGGGAAACTAGAGAAATTTGATGTCCTGAAGAATATATGAAATTGCCTAATATATTTGTAAACACATTCCAGAAAGAAGAGAAAACATTTTATGTAAGTAGAAATAAAAATTTGCAAATTTGATGAAAACTTTAAGTGATTGGATTTAATGAGTTCATATTCTCAGCAGAAAAAAGATTTTTTAAAAAAACATATCAAGACATATGATGATTAAATGACTGGAAACTATTTATAAAGACAAAATCTAAAATCCAGCTAGGAAAACATACACAAAGACTAAAGATCAGAATGATGTAAAAAATTTCATCACAAATTGTACAAAGAAGTGATGGACTGATTTAATTAATGTACTGAAAATTAAAACAGGAGACCTGAAACTTTCTATTCACCAAAATATATTGTGAAAATAGTGACAGGTGAGCAACACAGTAATATTGAAGCTAGATAAAAATATATGAAGAAAATAAAATTGAATACTAATGTGATTTTTAATATAGATGCAAAATCCTAAATAAAATAGTAGCAAACCAAATTTAATAGCACAGTAAATGGTATATGCAATTATCAAGTAGGATATGTCCCAGGAATGCAAGACTGGTTCAATGGAAGAATACAGATTAATGTAACACTCCTTATTAATTGAATGAAGAGAAAAAGCCTGATCATCTAAATTGTTGTAGGAAAGGCATTTGACAAAATTCAGCACCCCTTTTTGTAAAACACTAAGGAAACTAAAAATAGAAGGAAACCTATTCAATGTGATAAAAGCATATATGAAAAACTCACAGCTAACATCATAATAAACAGTTAATATGGAAATCATTCCCCCTAAGACCAATAACCAGAAAATAATGCTCATTTACACCACTATTAGACAACTTGTCCTGGAATCTCTAGCCAGAGCAATTAGGAAAGAAAATGGAATTAAACGCATCCAAATTGGAAATGGATAAGTAAAACCACCCCTATAATCAGATGACATGATCCTATGCATTCAAAATACCAAAAAATCAACAAGAAATCTATTAGAGCTAATAAACATACTCAGCAAAGTGGTGGGGGTAGAGATGAACATACAGAATATCATTAGTGTTTGTGTACACTCGTAATTAGAGATCTGAAAAGGGAACCAAATGTGAATAAGACTCTTAAAATAATTATAATAATATGGGGGATAAGGAGTATTTGTTGTTTTGATTATTTTTTTTCTTTTTATCTCTTTTTCCAGAGTGATCAAAATGTCCTAAAATTAATCATGGGGAATTCACAACTATACAAGGACATTGTAAGCCATCGATTGTATACTTCAGATGATTTGAATGGTGTGTGAATATAACTCAATAAAATTGAATTTAAAAGGAAACCAAGTAAAAATTCCATTTACAATAACAACAGAAATATAAAGCATCTAGGAATAAATTTAACCAAAGTATAAATGGTTTCCATAGAGAAAATGACAAAATATTGGTGAAATAAATCAAAGACAATTAAATGGAAGGGCACTCTATGTTCCTGGATTGGAAAACCAAATATTTTAGATGTCAGTTTTACTCATTGCAATTTACAGATGCAATGCAACTCCATCAAAATTCATATGGAAGGTTAAGGAGCCTTGCAGAGCCAAAACCATCTTGAAAAGGTAGAACAAATTAGGAGTACTCATAACTCCTTTTCAAACTTCTTACAAAGGTACACCAATAAAAGTGAGTGGTACTGCCCAAGGACAAAAATATGGAACAATGGAATAGGATTGAATGTTCAGAAAGAAACCCTCACATCTTGGACAATTAATTTTTGACAAAGGTGCCAAATCCACTCAATGGGGTATGGAGTATAGGATAGCCTCTTCAACAAATGGTGTGGGGAAAACTGTAGAATCACTTGTTGTAGAGTAAAAGTGGACTCCTACCTCTCACCATGTACAAAATTTACTCAAATTGGTTAAGTATTAAATTTAGGAAATAAAATTGTAAAACCACTAGAAGAAAACATAGGGAAGCATCTTCACGATCTTCTATTAGACAAGGATTCCTAGAATTCCCTTCAAAATGTGAGTGATGAAAGAAAAATTAGACGAATTGAACTTCATCTAACCTCATAAAAACAACAAAGAAAACCTTTTTGTACCAAAGGATATTATCAAGAACAGACTTTCACACTAATAAATGTTAAATGAAGCTAAAGGAAGTTTTTCAGTGAGAAGTTAAATGAAAACAGATGGAATTTTGAAATGAAACTCTAAAAATGTAAATATGAATGAATGCAAGAGATATATTTAATATGTTCTTTAATCTATGTGGTGGTTTGTAGCTGTTATGCATACTAGAAAAGGTCATGTTTTTAAATCCATTCCATGGGTGCAGACCTACTGTAGGTGTTACTTCTTATTAGGTTATATCAATTGAGGAGTTGCACCAAGGTAGGACTTAATCCCTTTGCTGGTGTCCTTTAAGAGAGATGAAATTAAGAGGTACTCATAGAGAAAAGCCTCAGAGAAGCTAAGAGAGAACCCACAAAAGTTCAGAGAGGAAGTCACAGGATCAAGAAGCTGAAAGCAATGAAATCGAAGAGCAAACCACCATGAGATGCTGGCCATGTGGCTTCCCATGTGACAGAAATGTCCCAGATGCCAGTAGCTTGTCTTCAGAGTCCAGACATTGTCATATTCATGCCTTCAATTGGACATTTCAATGGCCTAAGAACTATAGATGTAAGTTAATAAATCCCCATTGTAAAAGCAAACACATTTCTGGCATACTGCATCCCTGAAGCTTTAGCAAACTAAAACAATCTCTTTAAAAATAATTGTCACTACAAATTCACATTCTATATATGTATTGGTATGATATTATTTGAAGGAAGACTGTGTTAAATTAAATATAATTTCAAAGTCTGGTGCAACTAATTTAAAAGTACATTTGCAGGTAATTAAACAATGGTAGGGATAAAACAGAGCCAAAAATATTTAATTGACAAAAAGAAAGTCAAGAAATAAAGAAAATAAGTACAAAGATCTTTGGAGACAAATAGAAAACAAATATCAAAATGGTTGATTTAAATCCAACCACATTGATAATTACATTAAAAGTAAATAATCCAAACAATCCTATTTAAAAAGGGATAAAAACAATTATGTGATTACAATTAGGTAGAAATACAAGAACTAAATTTATTTTTCATCAACAAAATATCTGCTTTAAAATATAAATGAAGCTAGCAAAAAAGATAGGATGGAATAAGATATATCAAGAAAGTTCTAATCATGAGTAAAATGGAGTCGCTATGTTACTATTCATCAAACCAGATTTCAGAATAAGGAAAAAAGAGAGATACAAAAGAATGTTTCAAAATAACAAAATAAATTCATCAAAATGCCATAAAAAATTTATATGTGAATGCACCTAATGACAGATTCAAAATACATTAAAGAAAATGTGACAGAACTGAAAGTAAAAAGAAACAAATACATGATTATATATAGAGATTTCAAATTCTACTCTCGGTAATTGATAACACCAGTAGACAAAAAGTTGTTGATGATGTAGAAGACTTGAAGAATACCATCAATCTACTAAAACTAATACACATTTATAGAGCATGCAATGCAACTCCAATAGAATTTGGACTCCTCTCAATTAGAACATGAAAACAACATAAACAAAAGATGACAATATGTTTGGACATAAAATAATTGTTAATTAATTTAAAGGACTTGAGCATCTGATCCATGTCTGTATAGTTCATGGTTTAAGAAGAGATTTGAGCAGAAAGAATTTGGGGATTCCCTGTATGACTCTAACCCTTCTAGCATTTCCCTTCGCTTTCAGTGACCCCAGTTGTCCTGCATTCATTCCCTTGTTTACCGGGAACAAGGTCAACAAGGTCAGATGACTGGGATTTCCCATGAATACCTCTGCTGCTCAAGATGTAATGATTTTTACCTGTCCCTTGGTTAAAATTTCCATTTGTGGAACTCATTTTGTACAACTGTTCGCTTTGGAGAATGAGCTGCTCACTTGAGTATGACTGTTTTGTTTCTGTAACTTCTTTTCATATTTTCTCCAAAGTTTTCCTTGGTTATGTATGGGTGAATGGCCCAGTACTATCTAAGCTATTATTTGAAGAAAAATCCATTTCCTTTCATTTCTAAAGATGAAGTGCTTTTATATTTTAATTGACTTATTTATTTTAATAATATTTCTGCTCTTTTGTCCATTATGCCATGAGGATATTTGCCCTCAATTATTGCTCCCTCCTCTGATTCCTGTGTCCCTGATTTTACAATTTGTTAGAATTTAACATTTACAATATTATGTTTTTAAAATCTATTAAGTGTATGCTGCTTTAAAGCAGAGGCTCTATTTTATAACTCCTTGTTAGTTTGTCATCAGATTACCAGAACACAGTAGTTTACTTGATGATCTCTGCTGATTATCTTATTGAAGATACTGCCATAATGTTGAGACTTCATTTATCAAATCAGTGATTAGTCTCTATTATTATGTGTTAAAAGATAAAATTTATACTTAATTATGTAAAATGTTATAATAAGCTGCATATTATTTCATAGAATTTATTATTTTATATCCTAACTCATGGTTTTCTAATAATTTTGTCTTAATATGCCTGTTTCTTCCTATATTGTATTCACCATCAAAAATACTCAAATTAATAAGAGATTTTAGACATTTTATGGTTAATTGAAGTGTTATAGTAGAAGTGACCTCCTCCCATATAAGTACTATACTATGCATTTATTAATTTACTTTGTGAATCTAATAGATCATGTGACTGCATCATGTTGCTTTCACACATAATTAAAAGTTTATATTTTGATTCACAGTTACTTTAATTATGAAAGATCATCCTCTTTTAATCTTTCACTTCAAGTGAAAAATAACTTTTCTTGTAAATGAATCTGTATTTCTTTTAAAAATATTTTTTAAATTTGTAAGGAAAACCTTGCCTGTCCCTTAAATACAAAAACATATTAACATAATTTATCTAAATCCGATATTGGGATCCATTAGAAACTCCAAGAAAGACTCTGAAAGTCAGGGAACATCACTCAGGTTAGGTTCTATGCAAGAAATTAACAAAATATTTTCTTTTATTCTTCTTAGGATGGTCATGGGGTCTTTTGTGAACACATTTTAACATCTCTATTATGCAAATGTCCCTCCTTAAAACATGACACATAAATCTTGAAGCTGGGTTATTGAAGGTGCCAATACAAAGTAAATAAGAGAGGGGTGATGCCATCAGTATGGCAATGTAAGATACTCCCTGGAAAATTCTCCCCTTAAACATAATAAAAGGACAAATCCACTTGCTTGGAACATTGGTGGATGATACATGTTGGAGGACTCCACAAATGATGAATCAAAGAAAAAGATAAAAAGTTAGGAGAACTACAACCAGAAATGCTAGTCCAGACCAATCCCCCTTAGTTCCATGCAACCTAAAGATTCACACACTGACATCATGGGTCTGTAGATGCAGGCAACAGAATGACTCACTGCAGGGATTTAGAATGACACACATTCAGGCACAGGGATGAGAGGCTTCTGAGACTCAGGACAGAATCCAAGGGGCTGGCAAGCACATGCACACAAAAGTAATCCCTGCAAAAATAAAAAAAGACATAACAGAGCTGTTTTCAAGAAGTGTACACATCCAAACTTATCTCTAATTGTTGGAAAACCTAAATGAGAAAGTGGGCCTTTTTGAACATTGAACTAATCTGGATAAATTGGGAGGTATACCACAATGTGGAAGTTACTGGATGCAAAAAAACTCCAAGAAAAAAAGGAAAACTGAACTACAGTCAGGACATATCCCAGGACTGAACGGTATCCCAGGATGGGATGTTCACAGGATTGAACAATGAAAAAAGGCAAAGGGTGAGGTAGAGCAGTTAAACAAATCATGAGATGTAGGGAGAAAATTCTGCATAAAAATAAACAGAACATATCAGGATACCCAGACAGAGAACAGAAGAAAATAATCTTTTTCCTGGAGGTGAAATAATTGCACATGAAAGACCAATCTCACAGGTTGTACACATATCCATGGCAAGAAGAAGGTACAGAACATATGAGAAAAGATGATCAGTTAAATATAGGTTACACTAAAGGCTTAACATAAACTGGACCAAACATCAATAAAAAACCTAAAGATATAGCTGAACTACAATAAAACATTTAGCAACAGGGAGAAAATGACCTTCAGAGCTTTCATATCAAAATAATCAGATGCCCAAATTTCAGCAAAAAAATTACAAGCTGTAGCAAGAGGAATATATGGTTCAGTAAAGTGAACAAATAAAACATTAGAGAAGAAGTAGACTATTGGAATAATCAATCAAAGAATTTCAAACAAATCTCCTAAGCCAATCCATGGAAATGAAGGAAAATATGGGTAGAAATAAACTAACATGGATATAGATCTAAAATTATTAAGAAGACAATGTGTAAGTAAAAAGAAGAATTAGAAAGATTTCAAACAAACAAAACAATTTATGGGAGTGAAAGGCACAGTAGAAGAGATGTCAAAAGAGGTAAGGGATATATAAAGACAACAGCTAGGATAGAGAATGGAAGGGACAATTTTCTAGAAACACACGAACAACCTACATTGACTTAAGAAAAAGTAGAAGGCCTCAACAAACAAATAATGAAATTGAATCTGTCATCAAAAAATCTCCCAACAAAATAAAAACTTGACAATATGGATTCACAGGTGAATTTTACCAATAATTCCAAGAAGAAATGATACTAATTCTGCTCAAAATTTTCCAAAAATTGAAAAAGAGGGAACTACCTAACTCATTCTATGAAGCCAATCTCAACATAATACCAAAAGCAGGCAAAGATAAACATACTATGAGAAAAGAAAACTACAGATCAATCTCCTTAATGAAAATAGATGTAAAAATCCTCAGCAAAATACTTGCAAATTGAATTAAATGGTATATTAAAATAATTACACATGATGAACAAGGTTATTTTTTTCACGTATACAAGGGTGGCTCAATGCAAGAAAGCTATTATCATAAAACACCACATTAACAAAATGAAAGAGAAACATTGCATGATCATCTCAATTGATGCAGTAAAGGTATTTGACAAAATGCAACTTACTTTCTCAAAAAAAAATTTTTAAGGCAGGTCATTAAAGAAACTTCCTCAAATGATAAAGGGCATATGTGGAAAATCCACAGCTAACATCATACTCAGTAGTGAGAAACTGAAAGCTTTCCCTCTAAGATTAGGCACAATACAATGATGCACATTGTCATCACTGTTATTCGACATTGAGCTTTAAGTTCTAGCTAGAGCAATTAGGCAAGAAAAAGAAACAGAGGTAATCCAAATTGGAAAGGAAGAAGTAGAACTTTTACTGTTTGCAAATAATGTGATCCCATATTTAGAAAGTTCCAAATACTACCACAAAGCTTTTAGAGGTAATACATGGGTTCAGCAATGTGGGGAAATTCAAGACAATGCAAAAATCTGTAATGTTGTTGTACATTAGGAATGTGCTCTCTGAAGAGTTAATAAATAGAAAACTCCATTCACAATAGCAACTAAAATAATCAAATATATAAGAATGAATGTAACTAAGTATGTAAAACACCATGTTCACAGATAACTAAAAAACATTGCTAAGAGAAATCAACCAAGACCTAAATAAATGAAAAGATATTCTTTGTTCGTATATTGAACGGTTAAATCTCATTAAGACAGCAATTCTGCCCAAACTTATCTACAGATTCAATGCGATAATAATAAAAATCCCAACAAGCTACTTTTCAGAAATGGAGAAAACTATTGTCCGAATTACTTGGAAGGGACATCTTCCCAGTTGCTGGGTGCCAATGCATTTGTGCACTGACTTCTTGACCTCAACACATCACCACTGTCGTGCTGTGCCATGTGCCCCAAATCTTGCTCCACATCCATCCCACAGATACACAGCTTTAGACAACTGAAGGAAATCAACTTACAAAGTAAACCAATCAAGATATTTACAGGACCAAAGAAAACAGAAGTTCACTAAGCACATCATGATGCAGAGAGATATAGCCCAGCCTTATGACCAAATTAAAACACCAGAGGAGACACATACTTAAGAACAACTAATCAAAGATGTTAATATAACTCTATTAAATAAAATAAATGGGATGGCTAATGACATAAAGGAAATCAAGAAGACTCTAAAAGAGCATGAAGAGAAACTTGAATGAATAAATAGAAAAATGCCAAATATCACATAGATGAAAGATGCTGTAGACCAAATAAAAATTATACTCAAGGAACATAACAGCAGATTTGAAGAAGCATCAAAAAGAATAAGCCAACTAGAGGACAGGACAAATGATTTCAAACACCCAAAACAGCAAATGCCAAAAAAGATGGAAAAAATTTGAATTAGATCTCAGGGAAACTATTGATGAAACAAAGCACACAAATAAAAGATTCATTGGTATCCTGAAGGAGAAAAGAAGAGTAAAGGGCCAAAAAGATTAGTTGAGGATATAATAAGAGAAAACTTGCCAATGCAAATCAAAGAATCCCAGTGAACTCCAAATAGAATATATCCAAATAGACTTTCCCCAGACACATACTAATCAATCTGTGAAATGCTGAAGGAAAATAGAAAACTCTGAAAGCAGCAATAGAAAAGTAATCTACTATATAGAAGGTGTACTGGTTTGAAAGGATTTATGTACCCTAGAAAAACCAAATTTTAATCTTAATCAACTTTGTGAGAGCAATGGTTTCTTCTAATCCCTATTCAGTACTATCAGTTGGAACCTTGATTAGGTTAACTCCAAAGAGATATGACTCAATTAATTGTGGGTATTAAAATTGATTAGATGGAGATGTGTCACCACTCATTCTATGTGGGTCTTGATTAGTTTACTGGAATCCTATAAAAGAGGAGACATTTTGTTGAGGGTCTTTTTGAGAATGAGAAGAGAGCCACAGAACCATGACAGAAGGATGAGAGAAACTCAGAGTCCACCAGCCAGTCACCTTTGGAGATGAAGAAAGAAACCACCTCCCAGGGAGCTTCATGAAGCAAGAGGCCTGGCAAGAATGCCAGTAGACACCATTATGATCACCATGTGCCATTTCCAGTGGAGAGAGAAATGCTGAACATTGTTGGCCTTCTTGAACCAAGGTATCTTTTCCTGGCTGCCTTAATTTGGACATTTCTATAGACTTGCTTTGATTTGGACAATTTTACAGCCTTAGAACTGTAAACTAATAACTTATTAAATTCCCCTTTATAAAAGTTGTTCCATTTCTGGCATACTGCATTCTGGCAGCTAGCAAACTAGAACAAAAGGGAAATTACACAAGACTGAGTTGAGCCTATTCAACTGGCACTATGGAGGTGAGAAGGCAGTGGTATGCTATATTGAAGATCCTGAAAGAGACAGACTTTCAGCCAAGAATTCTGTACTCAGCCAAATTTTGCTTCAAAACTGAGGGAGAGTTTAAAATTTTCACAGACAAACAAATCTTGAAAGAATTTGTCAACGAGAGATGGGCTATACAAAAAATACTAAAAGGAGATCTTCCAGTTGAAGAAAAAAGATAGGACAGGGAGCTTTGGAGGAGGACACAGAATTGAAGAGTACCAGTAAGGGTAACTTAAAGGATAAAAAGAGAAAGTGGTAAAAGATTATATAGATCTGTCAAATAAAATCCAAAAGATAAGATGGTGGATTCAAGAAATGCCTTTTCCATAATAACTTTGAATGTTAACAGCCTAAATTTACCAGCTAAAATATATAGATTGGCAGAATATATTAAGAAGTATAATCCAGCTATATGCTGCTTACAAGAGACTCACCTTAGACACAGGGTTACAAATAGATTGAAAGTGAAAGGATGGGAAAAGATGTTTCATGCAAGTTGTAACTAAAAGAAAGCAGGAGTACCTATACTAATATCAGACAAAATAGACTTTAAATGTAAAAACATCATAAGAGACAAAGAAGGACAATATATATTAATAAAAGGGACTATTCATCAAGAAGAAATGACAATCATAAATGTTTATGCTCTCAATCAAGAGCCCCAAAGTACATGAGACAGACGTTGGCAAAACCACTCTACTCTATAGACAGAACAACCAGGCAGAGCATCAATAAGGAAATAGAGAAGTTAAACAACTTGAATGAATTAGATCTAACAGACATATATAGGTCATTATACACCAAAACACCAGGATATGCATTCATCTCCAGTGGAACTATCTCCAGGATAGACCATATGGTGGTGCACAAAACAGGTCTTTAGTTAAATTTAAAGACATTGAAATTATTCAAAGTACTTTCTCTGTTCATAATAGAATGCAGCTGGACCTCAATAACCACCAAAGAACAAGAAATTTCAGAAACATATGGAGATAAAATAACTCACTATTAAACAGCCAGTGAGTTAAAAAAGAAATTGCTAGAGAATCAGTAGCTATATTGACACTAATGGAAATGAAAATACAACATATCAGAACTTATGGGATGTGGCAAAGTCTGTGCTGAGAGGGAAATGTATTGCCCTAAATGCCTACATTAAAAAAACAAGAAAGAGCAAAAATTGAGGACTTAACTGCTCACCTGGAGGAACTTGAAAAAGAACAGCAAACTAACCCCAAAACAAATAGATGAAGAGAAATAACAAAGCAGAGTGTCATGAATAGGAGAACAAAAGAACAATAGAAAGAATCAATAAAATCAAAAGTTGTTTCTTTGAGAAAATCAATAAAATCGATGGGTTGCTAGCAAGGCTGATGAAGAAAAAAGAGGATGCAAATAAACAAAATCAGAAATTAGAATGAGATCATTACCACAGTCCCTGAGGAAATACAAGAAATCATAAGACAGTACTGTCTTATGATGCCAACAAACTAGACAACTTAGAAGCAATGGACAAATTACTGGATACACAAAAACAAGCTGCACTGATTCAGAAAGAAAGAGAAGATCTCAACAAACCATTCACAAGAGACTAAATCAGTCATCAAAAAATCTTCCTACAAAGAAAAGCCCATTTAGAGAGGGCTTCACAGGGGAATTTTTTCAAGCATTCCAAAAAGAACTAACACCGATCTTGCTCAAACTTTTCCCAAAAATGGAGAACAAAGAAACACTAACTAACTCACTTAATTAAGCTAATATAATTTTAATGCCAAAAGTGGGTAAAGATGCTATAAGAAAGGAAAACTACACGTCAATATCCCTAATGAGCATAGATGTAAACTTTCTCTTCAAAATGCTAGCAAATTGAATCCAACAACATATTAAAAGAATTGCACACCATGACCAGGTGGTGTTTATAACAGCAATGCAAGTATTGTCCAACACAAGATCAATCAATATAATACAGCACATTAACAAATTGAAATGGAAAAATCACATGATCATCTTGATTGATGCTGAAAAAGCATTTGAAAAAATTCAACATCCTTTTCTGATAAAAATACTTCAAAAGATAGAAATCAAAGGGAACTTCCTCGATAGGATAAAGGGCAAATATGAAAAACCATAGCCAGCATCGCACTGTATGGTGAGAGACTGAAAGCTTTCCACCTAAGATCAGAAATAAAACAAGGAAACCCTTTGTCACAGCTATCATTCAACATTGTATCAGAAGCTGTAGCTAGAGTAATCAGGCAGGATAAAGAAATAATTCATCCAAATTGGAAAGGAGGAAGTAAAACTTTCATTATTTGCAGATGACATGATACTATACTTGGAAAATCCTGAGAAATATGCAATAAAGTCACTTGAGCTAATAAACAAATTCAGCAAAGTGGTGGGATATATAATTAATGTACAAAAATCAATAACATTTCTATACACAAGCACTGACCTAACTGAGGACTCAATTAAGGAAAAAAAAAACTCATTCAAAATAGCAACTAGAAGAATCAAGTACCAAAAAAGAAAAAAAGAAAAAGAATCAAGTACCTTGGAATGAACTTAAGTAGGATGTAAGGGACTTGCACTCAGAAAACTGCATGACATTGCTAAAAGAAGATCTAAATAGGTGGAAAGATATTCCTTGCTCATTAATAGGAGGGATAAATATAGTTAAGATGTCAATACTACCCAAATTGATCTACAGATTCAACGCAGTACCAATAAAAATTCTAACAACCTGGGGGGCAGGGCACGGTGGCTCAGCAGGTAGATTTCTCACCCTCCATGCACGATTCCCAGTGCCTGCCCATGCAAAAAAAAAAAAAAAAAAAAAAAACTAGCTACTTACTTTGAAGGCTTAGAAAAGCTAGTCACCAAATTTAACTGGGAGGGAAAGAGACCCCTGAATAGCTAAAAATCATCCTAAAAATGAAGAACAAATTGGGAGTACTAAAACTTCCTGACTTCAAAACTTGTTAGAAAACCACAGTGGTCAAAACAGCATGGTAATAGCACAAAGATAGAAATATTGACCAATGGAATTGAATTGAGACCAAATCTAATGTCAACTGATCTTTGACAAGCTCATCTAATCCACTGAAGTAGGACAAATTAGTCTTCAATAAATGGGCATGGGGAACTGGATATCAATACCCAAAAGTATGAAAGAGGACACTTACCTTACACCCGATACAAAAATTAGCTCAAAGGGGATAAAAAACCTAAATATAAGAACTAGTACAACAAACTTCTAGAAGAAAATGTAGGGAAAACTCTTCAAGACCTAGTAACAAGAGGTAGCTTCTTAAACTTTACTTGGAAAGGAAATGCTCTGTGAACATCCAAAAACATTTTGAAAAAGAAGAATGAAATGGTAGGACTCACACTTCCTTACTTTAGGGCATAGTAAAATGACACAGTGTTCAAAACTGCATGCTACTGGCATAAAGGTAGACATACTGAGGAATTGTATTGAATTGAGAGTTCAGAAATAGACCCTCAGCCTATGACCAATGGATTTTTTACAAGACTGCCAAGTCCACTCAACTGGAAATGAACAATCTTTTCAATAAATCTTGCTGGGAAAACTGGATGCCCATATGTAAAACAGTGAATGTAACCCTACCTCACTCCTTGTACAAATATTGACTCAAAATTGATCAAATACCTAAATGTAAAATTCAGTACTACAAAACTCCTAAAAGAAAGGGTAAGAAAATGTCTTCAAGATCTAGTGATAGGCGATGGTTTCCTTATCATTACACCTGAAGCAAAAACAATGAAAGAAAAAACAGACAAATGGAATCATCTCAAAAACTGAATACTTCTGTGCTTCACAGGACACTGTCAAAAGGGTAAAAGGGCAGCTGACTCAGAGAGAAAATATTTGGCAATCACATGCCTGACCAGTGTTTGATGAAAAAAATCCTACAACGCAACAACCAAAAATCAACCCACTTAAAAATAGGGAGAAAATCTAAAAGAACATTTTTCCAATGAGGAGACAAAAATGGCTAAAATGAACAGGTAAATGCACATTTTCACTAGCAAATCAAAACCACAATTAGGTATCATTTAACACATTTTGGAATAACCACTATTAAACAAACAGGAGACTACAAGTGTTGGAGATGTGGAGTAATAGGAGCACTTAAACACTACTATTGGGAATGCAAAATTATACAGCTACTGTGGAAGATGCCTTTATACTTCCTCAGAAATCTAAGTATAGTGTTACCCTAAGGACCAGCAATTCCACTATTTGGTGTATACCCAGAAGAGCTGAAAGCAGTGATTCAAACAGACATATGCACATTTATGTTCACACCAGCACTATTCACAATTGCCAAAATACAGAAAGAACCCATAGTGTCCATTAACAGATGTATGTATAAACAAAATGTGGTGTATGTATACATTATACAGCATTAAAATTAAGAAGGAATGAACTCCTGAAGCATGCCACAATGTGAATGAAACTTGAGGATATTCTGTTGAGTGAAATAGTCAAATACAGAAGGATAAACATCTTATGATTTCACTAATAGAACCTAATTATAATATGTAAACTCATAAACATCAAAACTAGAATGTAGGTTACCAGTGGATAGAATAAGACTAACAGTAGATAGAATAAGAATGGGGAGTGGTTGCTTAATATGTGCAGAATTGTAACTATGTGGAAATGGATAAAGGTGGTGGTCACAAATCATTATGACTATAATTAACAGTGCTGAATTTTGTGCAAGTATTGATATAGGAAATTTAGAGTCATATGTATCACCAGAAGGAAAGCCAGAAGTTAAAACATAGGATTGCATAACAGTGAATCTTCTGGAGGTTGATATAAAAAATTTCTTCGATGAACTAGAACAAATGTACAAAACTATTATAAGGAGGTAATAATAGAAAGATATGTTGGAAAACATGTACCTATTGCACAATGTGGGTTATAATTAACAATAACGTCTTAATATTCTTTCATTTATAGTAACAAATGCACCACACCACTGCTATGGGACAATGTTAGTGGGTGATAGGGATATGGATGTTTTTGGTTTTCTCTTAGTTTTTAGAGTAAAGAAAATGTTCTAAAATTGATTTTGGTGATGAACCTTCAACTATATGATGAAACTGTGACCCACTGATTGCATCCTTTGGATAGACTGTAAGACATGAATATTTCTCAATAAAATTGCATTAAAATACACAAAAGGCATACAGTAGCAGATTTGAATAGAAATGAGGAAGAATCTGTGAACTATAAAACAGGACAACTGAAATTGCATGCTCAGAAGAACAGATTAGAGAAAATAAGAGATAAACTTGAGCTGTGTCCATGTGATTTGAATGACAGCCTGAAGCACACAAGTATATGCACCATTGGTGTCCCAGAAGGAGAAGAGGAAGGAAAAGGGGATGAAAGAATATTTGAGGAAATATTGGCTGATAACTTCCCAAATCTTATGGGACATAAAAATAAATGCCCCAGAAGCCCAACATCCTCCAAACAAAACAAGCAATAATTGACCTACTCTGAGACATATGCTAATCAGAATGTCAAATGCCAAAGACAAAGAGAGAATTCTGAAAGCAGCAAGAAAAATGTGCCTTGTCACATACAAAGATCCTAAATAAAACTACATCCAATTTGTTATCTGGAACATTGTAGGTGAGAAGCCAGTGGTAAGATTTACTTAATGAATTGGAAGAAAAATGCCAACCAAAACCAATTCATCTGGTAAAATTGAACTTCAAAAGTGAAGAATTTAACACATTAACAAATAAATAGGAACAGAAAGTGGTCATCTCCAAAAGATATATCTTATAGGAATAGCTAATGGAAGTACTTGAGGTTGAAAGGAAAAGACAGGAGTGTATTGAAACAGAGTGAAGAGTTGAAAATCTTCAGTAAAGGTAACTAAATGGTTAAATGCAAAACCCAATAGTGTTGAATCCTCAATATCCTCAACACCCTCTGTATATAACTCTACTCTTTAATGCTTATAAGAAAATAGAATTGAATAAGAAATAGTCATATTTCCTGATAGGCGCACAAAATACAAAGAGGTAATATGGGTCAAAAACAACATGAGTAGTGAAATTAAGGGATGCAGGAGCATAAACATCTTATGATTTCACTAATAGAACCTAATTATAATATGTAAACTCATAAACATCATGTATACTGTTGAAGTTACATAATTACCTTTTAAAATTTAGTAGGTTAAAGACTCAAGTTTTGTAATAAATAAACAAGGTAACCACAAGAAAGCTTTTTAAAAGTTTCAGTCTTTTAAATTTATTAGGACTCCTTTTGTGACCAAACATGTGGTTTATCCTGGAGAAGAATTTATGTACACATTATAATAATGTGGATCCTGCTATTTTAGGGTGCAATATTATGCATGGGTCTGTTGAATATAGTTCATTTATCATATTATTTAATTTCTCTGTTTCCTTATTGATCTTCTATGAGGTATTCTATCTACTGATGAAAATGGTGCATTGAGGCCTCAAAGTAATATTATGGAAATCTCTATTTCTTCCTTCAGTTTTGCCATTGTTTGCCTCATGTATTTTGGGGCACTGGTTTAGGTGCATAAATATTTATGATTGTTATCTCTACTTGGTGGATTCACCCTTTTATTAACAAAGCATCTTCTCTAACAAAAAAATGGGATGAAGCTGGAAATCAATAAGAGCCAGAGAACTGGAAAATTCAAAAATATATTGAAGTCAAATCACACACTCAATTATGGGTCAAATAAGAAATCACAAGGAAAGTAAATAAATATCTTGAGATGAATGAAATGACAAAACAGCATATCAAAATCTATTGGACTAATGAGTGCATGGGCACTTCAGTGGTAGAATGCTTGCCTTCCATGCAGGAAACCCAGGTTCAATTCCCACACCATGCACCTAAAAATTAAAAACCTATGAGAAACAGAGAAGGCAGTGCTCAGAGGGAAAATGATACCCCTAAGTTTTTAAGTATTACAGTAAAACAGAAAAAAGAGGCAAAATCAAAGACCTAACTGCACACCTGGAGGAACTAGAGAAAGAAAAGGGAACTAAATCCAAAACAAGCAGAAGAAAATAAATAACAAAGATTAGAGCAGAAATGAATATAATAGAGAACAACAAAACAATGACATCATTAATGAAACCAAAAGTTGGTTATTTGTAGAGATCAATGAAATTGACAAGCATTTAGTTAAACTGATAAAGAAACAGAGATGAAAATAAATAAAATCAGAAATGAGAGGGAGTACTTTAATATTGAACCCACAGAAATAAAAAGGATCATAAGAGGGTACTGTGAACAACTGTATGGTAACAAAGTAGAGAACATACATACAATGAACAAATTCCTAGAAACACAAAGCAACCTACACTGACTCTAGAAAAAATAGACTGTTTCAACAGACAAATCACAAGAAAAGACATGGAATGAGTAATAAAAAATTGGGGGTGTTAAATTGAATCCCATATTGCATGCATGATTTTTCTGTTAATCCCCAAACACTTCTCAAAGAAAAAATAAAACAAAACCTGAAATAATTACCTCCCAACAAAGAAAAGTACAGGAACAAATAGCTTCAAAGACAAACTCTACTAATCATTCCCAAAAGAATTAATACCATTCCTGTGATTATTTCCTCCATTATTCTTCTGCCCTCTTTCCCTTCTTTTCCCTTCCTTTCCCCTTCTGGGACACCCATAACACATATGTTCTTATGAAAGACATAAAATTACAGATCCAGTGGGGTATCCAGTGCAGCATACCCCAAACAGAACAGACCCAAGTATACCTACTCCAAGACACTTACTAATCAGATTGCCAAATGCCAAAGACAAAGAAAATTCTGAAAGCAGCATGAGAAAGCAACAATACATCACATACAAGGGAAATTTGAAAAGACCATGTGTGGATTTCTCAGGAGAAACCATGAAAGTGAGAAGGCAATGATGTGTTATATTTAAAATACGGAAAGAGAAAAACTGCCAGACAAGAATTCTGTATCTGACAAAACTGTCCTTCAAAGATGAGGGAGAATTTAAAATACTTTTAGACAAACAGTAACTGAAAGAGGTTGTGTACAAGAAAACTGCTCTACAATAAATACTAAAGAGTAGTACAATAAGATAGGAAAAGACAGGAGAAATTAGTTTGGAGAAGAGTATAGAAATGAAGATCTGTAAGGTAGGGAATAAAGTCATGATGCATGTAACAACTTGAGGACATTATGTTGATTGAATTTAGCCAGAAACAAAAGGACAAATACTGTATGGTCTCACTAATATGAACACTAATGGGTAAACTTTGAGAGATAAAGTTGAGAACACAGGTTATCAGGAAATAGAAAGAAGGTCAAGATTGGGCATTTGATGTTGAAAGACTAAAGAATGTTCAACAAAATTGAATATAAAGATCCACAAATGGATAGCACAGTATCACCTGATGGTACCACAAAGTTGTAAGTACACTGAACAAGGTTGAGTGTGGGTATGATTGAAAGAGACTAGGGACATATATTACACCAGAAACAAAGAAAGAAGAAAAAGACTGGGACTGTATAACTTAGCAGAGCTTAGCATGAACAATGATGGTGATTAATTGTACTAATATAAGAATGTTTTACATGAGGGAGAACAAATGAATGTCAACAGTGCAAGGTGTTGAAAATGGGATGGTATATGGAAAAAAAAACACAATCAGTGCAAACTAGAGTCTAGAATTAACAGTAACATTGTAATGTGTTTCCATTGAATGTAACAGAAACAGTATGAGAAAGCTAAATGTGAATAAGAAGGTGCCTATGGGTACATCGACTGAAGAATGGAAGGGTAAACTGTGATATACACATGCAATGGAATATTGAGTGGATGCACGGAGATTTTCATGAGGAACAAAACTATGTGAATGAACATTTAGCACAGTAGATTGAGTGAAATAAGCCAGAAACAAAAAGACAAATATTGCAAGGCCATCTAATAGGGACTAACATAATGTGAAAATCCTAAGAGTTGGATTCAAGATCATAGGTTATCAGGAGAAGGCTCATTGTAAAGGTTCCTGATTGTAATCTCTTACAGCAGTCACATTTACTCTGGAGTTGTAACTGCTATTACTAAATTCTGAGATGCTAAGCTCTTTGGGTAAAACCTGCTGGTCCCCAGCAACTTTGAGTATCTGTGAAACACCTGAGAACTCAGAGCTAGAGTTCTGTAGCTATAAAAGTCAGCATTACCCCGTACAGCAACTGCTAAAAAAGCTGAAAAGGAGATCAGGCTTCAATAATGGATATGAGTGAAGTTGATCTGTTTAGGATGAAGGTAAATCAGACTAAAGCATAAAGAAAGATATTGACTGTGTCTTAAAACTTCAACTTCTATGTGAAACAAAAGGAAGAGATTTTTATTTGTTTCAAAATTTATATTTTCTGTGGCACACTATCTAATCGAGCTTGTACGCTTAGTTTATTTGAATGCCATTAATTACATGCAACAATGAATAGGCAGTGAGATCTTATTGGTTTGTACAGGATAGTGTGATGTTCTGGTACATCCCAGAGTAATCTTGGAAGAAAATAACAAGTTTTTAAAAAGTCTCCTCAAGTGACTGGGAACAAAATTGGAAATATTAAATTTTCCCATCTGGAGAATTACTGATATTCTCACAAGCATTTGTAACTACCAATTTAATAGGCTAAGCCTTCAATCTTGGGGCTTTCCCTCATGAAATTTATTCCTGCAAAGGAAAAGCTAAGCCAACTTATAATTATGACTGAGTCATCCCCAGAGAACCTCTTCTGTTGTTTTGATGTTCTGATGTGACCTCTCTCACTAAGACAGCTCTGCAGGTAAACTCACTGCCCTCTCCTTTATGTGGGACATGACTTGCAGGTGTGAAAGTCTCCTTGGCAATTTGGGGCATGATAGCCAGGGATGAACCAGGCCTTGGCATTGTGGGATTGAGAAAATATTCTTGGTCAAAAGGGGGAAGAGAAATGAAATGAAATAAAGTTTCAGTGTCTGAGAGATTTCAAGTAGTCAGTTGAGAAGTCATTCTGTAGATTATTCTTATGCATTATATAAATATTCTTTTATAGCTTTTAGTGTAGCTAAAATGAAATACCTGAAACTGAAACTGTTGAACTTTAATAGGGTAGCCATGATTCATGAAGATGATTGGATAACTATATAGCTTTTATGGTGTGACTGTGTGAGTGTGAAAATCTTGTGACTGACACTTCATTTATCCAGAGTATGGAGAGGTGAATAAGAATATATAGACAAAAACTGAATTAATAATAGGGGGTGATAAGGGGTATGGGGTGTTTTGCATTTTCATAATTTTATTCTTTTTTTGGAGCAGTGAAAATTCATTATGATAATTGATGCAGAACTGAATGATAATACTGTGAACTGTTGATTATATACTTTGGATGATTATAAGGTATATGAATGTATCTCAATAAAATTGCTTTAAAAATATGACCACTGGAAAAAGGGTGCCAGAAACCTCAAGATGAGTCTCAACCTCAGAATCTACTGGGGCCTTGGCCTAGGTGACACTAAAATGGACTTTGGGCCCAATTAATGCACTGTCTCATGAAGCTGGTGAGGGTCAGTCCCTCAAGCCTGTCTCATAAGTGAAGGCTGAAGGGGCATGAGGTCACATTTTGCTCGGCTGATTTCACATTTGACCAAATTAAAGAAGACCTGGGTGACACTCACATGCAGGTAAGATTATTAATTTCTTAATTAACACTGGGACTGCTCTGTCCTAAATTGCCACTCTCGACCTATATCTGAGTGTTCTTTCTTATTTGGATTTTATTCTTAATTTTATTTCTTTGGAGTAAACAAAAATGTTCAAAAATTGATTTTGATGATGAATGCACAGCTATATGATGATACTGTGAAACCTTGAGTGTACACTTTGGATGATATGTTACTACATCTCAATAAAATTACATAAAAAACAACCTTCAGAAATAAGGCCTGTGGGTCAGCCAAAAATACATACCAATCCTTCTCAAAGTCTCCTAAAAAGCTGAAGAGCAGGGGACAGTACCTTTACATTTTAAGAGGCCAAGATCATCCTAATGCCAAAGTTATGTAAATGTAACACCAGGAAAGAAAATTACAGACCAATATCTCTTATGAATATAGTTGTAAAACTCTTCAATAAAATGCTAGGAAACTGAATCCAACAGCATTTTAAAATAATTATACACCCTTATCTAGTGGGATTTATCCCAATTGTGCAAATGCAGTTCAACCTGTGAAAATAAATGAATGAAGCATGACATTAACAGAATGAAGGGGGAAAAAAATCACAACATCATCTCTGTTAACAGAGAAAGGTCATTTGACAAAATCCAGCTCCCTTTCTTGATAAAAAACACTGGGAGAAATAGGAATATAAGTAAACTTTCTTAACTTGATTAAAAGTATATATGAAATAGACACTGTGAAAATAATATTTAATTGTGCAAGACTTAATGCTTTCCCTCTAAGATCTGGAATGAGACTGTGATGCCCACTGTCATCACTGTTACTCAACATTGTTCTGGGAAGGATGAGCCAGAGTAATTAAGCAAGAAAATGAAATAAAGGACTTTCAAATTAGCAAAGAAGGCATAAAATTTTCTCTCTTCGCTGGGCGCATGATCTGTATATAGAAAGTCCCCCCAAATCTACAATAAAGCTCATAGAATTAATAAATGAATTCAACAAGTCAGCAGGATACAATTTCAGCAACTATCAGTGATTCTATACATTAGTAATGAACATTTGAGGTGAATATTAAGAAAACAAATCTCATTTGCATTTGCAATGAAAATAATCAAATATATAGGAATAAATATAAACAAAAATAGGAAGGACTGTCATACAGAAAACTACAAAACTTTATTAAAAGAAATCAAAGATTTATAAATATAAGGACTTTACATACAAATGGATTGAAGACTAAATATTGTCAAGACATAAACAATTTACGTATTCAATGCCATCACAGTCAAAATTCCAGAAGTCTTCTTTGCAAAAATGTAAAATCCAATCATCAAAGGTGGACAATGATGGCTCAGTGGCAGAATTCTCGCCTGCCATGCTGGAGACCCAGGTTCGATTCCCAGAGCTTGCCCATGCCAAAAAAAAAAAAAAATCCAATCATCAAGTTTATTCAGAAGTGTAAAGGAGCTCAGAGTCAAAAAATCTTGATAAAGAAGAATGAAGTTTGAGGACTCACACTCATGAATTGTAACAAATGTTCTACACTAGTGCAAGGTGTTAATAATAGGGTGGCATATGGTAAGTCTGTAAATTAAGTGTGATTTTTCTGTAAATCTAAAACTTCTTTAATAAAAATAATATTTTAATCTAAAAACATTAAAGTAGATAGCAGCTACACTAAAACAACTTTTCTGCTTGAAATTTGCATGCTCTTTTTCCCCAAAGAATAATGTAATCATTTCAACATTAGTCCATTTTGATATTTTTAAAAGTTATTTCATACTTTTTTAAACGTTTTTATTTATAATATAATGTATATACAAAGCAATGCTTTTTGAAGCAATCTTCAAAAGCAGTTACAGGACAGATTCCAGAGTTTGTCATGGGCTACCATACCATCATCTCAGATTTTTCCTTCTAGCTGCTCCAGAGTATTGGAGACTATAAGGAATAAATATTTTTTATCATCACAATTGGCTTTTTTTTCTTTTTTGTGAAAAATAGCATATGTATTAAAAAGCAATAAATTCCAATGCACAGCACAACAATTACCTGTAGAACAGATTTCAGAGTTTGGTATGGGTTTTAAAATTCCACAACTTTAGTCTTTAATTTCTAGCTGCTATAAGATACTGGAGACTAAAAGAAATATCAATTCAATGATTCAACAATCATATTCATTTGTTAAACCCTATCTTCTCTCCATAACTTCATCACCACCTTTGATCCTACTATCCTACTCTTTAGGGGTTTTGGGGTTATGACCATTCTAAATTTTTCATGTTGGAAGGGTCTGGCAATAATAAGGGGTAGGAGATGGAGCTAGATGATGTTCTAGAGAGGCTGGGCCCTCTAGGTTTCAGAACTTATTTGCTCTAGGGATCCCTCTGGAGATTGTAGGTTTCTGGAAAGTTGCCCTAATGCATGGAACTTTTGAAAAATATTATATATTGCCTTAGATGTTCTTTAATAATGGTTTAAACCATTAGCTGGAATGGTTTTGTTTGGGATTTTGCAAGTTATGAAAGGCAGCAATGTCTAACTGAAGCATGCATAAGAGTGAACTGCAGAGTAGCCTCTTGACTCTATTTGGTCTCTCTCAACCACTGATACTTTATTAGTTACACTTGTTTTCCCCTTTTGGTCAGGATGGAATTGTTGATCCCACAGTGCCAGGGCCAGGCTCATCCTCAGGAGACATCTCTCATGCCACCAAGGAGATCTCGACTCCTGGACATCGTGTACCACACAGGGGAGTGGGAAATGATTTCACTTGCAGAGTTAGGTTTAGAGAAAGTGAGGCCACATCTGAGCAACAAAAGAGGTCCTTCAGAAGTAACTTTCAGGCATACCTATAGGTAGGATAAGCTTCTTTGCTACATACATAAGCCTCACAGGTGTAAGCTGCAAGATGAAGAGCTTGACCCATTGATCTGGGTGTCCCTAATATTTGACACAGCCTCAGGAGATTTCCTAGTCACAAAGCTCAAAAGTTCCAATTTTTTTCTCCCATCCCTCAAGGGAATTTGCCAATACATCTTGATTATCTGCTTAATATATTCTAGAATGTATCCAGGCATTACATTAAGCTATACAGGATTAAAGGCCCTCATTCTTACTCTGGGCTCCATACGTTTAGATTGTTCAAATGAGCTATCCAGACAGGTTGAGTTAGATTATGTGCTACACAAAATTTAGATTTTAGAGAAAATAAAACTTTCTTCCTTTGGTCTCAAGAGTAGGTGAAGCTCTAAAATAGAGACAGTGTCTTCATTACCCCTGCATTCTGAATTACCTTAATTCAGGCCTGATCAGCTTCATTCTTTAATCTAAATACCAGGTTATAGATATATAAAATATACTCTCAAAATCCAGAAATAATAATTACCACACCAGATTAAATGTGTCTGCTATAAGAGTTTACAACCTGGACCCCTGTTTTCTTATAAGCATTTTCTATAGGAGACCATACAATAATTGTGCTTTTGTTTCTGACTTGTTTGATTACCAAATGCCCCACATGTTCATTCATATCATTGCATGCCACAAGACTCCCTTCCTTTTTGCAGCACCACTATATTCAATCACATATATCCATCACCATTCACCAATCTACCTCTCAGTCAGTGCATCCTTCAGCCACCTGCATTCATTAGGCATCATGTATAATTCCCAAAGTCCACGGTTCATCAACTATCTCAATTTTAGATAATTTCACTGCTCCCAAGAGAAAGATAACCAATAAACACACCCTCATCAACTGGGAAATCTAAACTTTCCATTAACTCTTATCCCACCCCAATATTTACCCATGCTGTTGCTCTGGTACTTCTGTTGCTTCCCTGTGAACCATAGCCTATAGTATGCAATAGCAGTTTTCTCTCTGTACCTTGGACTTAAACACTCTTTGAACATTATATATCTTTGAAGTAGTTCTAGCAAGAACTTGTTTATATTTCTAGTGTTAATAAGTGGGACACATAGATCTATAAAACCCCTTTCAATCATGCTCACCTTCAATCAGGTAATATTACTTATACACCCACTGGAAACTGCAGTCATTTCTATCTATTCCCTTACATTTGAGTTCAACCTCATTAGCTAACTGTTCACCCATCTCTAGCTTCTATGTATCTCTGATTACCCTATGTTCTGTATTATAAGCCTTCAATTTTATGTTTACAATGGTCATAAAAGTGGAGTCATAGTGTATCTGTCCTTTTGTGTCTGTCTTATTTCACTTAGCATTATGTCACCAATTGCTCATCCATATTGTCATGGATTTCAGGATTTTACTTTGTCTTACTGCTGCATAATAATCCATCATATGTATATACCACATTTTGATAATTCACTCATCTGTTGATAGGCATTTGGATTGTTTCCAAATTTTGTTGATTGGGAATAATGTTGCTATGAACACTGGTGTTCAAATGTCTGTTTGAGTCACTGCTTTCAGCTTTTATGTGTATATATCAAATAGTGCTATTGCTGGGTCTTAGGGAAACTCAATTTTTAGTTTCCTAAGGAACTGTCAAATAGTCTTCCATAGTGGCTGCACAATTATACATTCCCACCAGCAATGCATAAGTGTCCCAACCTGTCCACATCCTCTCCAATATTTGTAGTCTCCTCCTTGTTAATAGCAGCCATTCTTTTAGATATGAGGTGGTATCTAACAGTAGTCTTGATCTACATTTTCTTTATAGCTAATGAAAATTCAGAATCTCTTCATGGACTTTTGAGCCATCTGTATTTGCTCTTCAGAAAAAAATGCTTATCCATATCTTTATAATTGGGTTGTTTGTTCTTTTTTTGCTGAGTTGTATGATTTTTTTTATATGTACAGGAGAGCAAATCTTTATCTGAAGTGTGATTTCCAAATATTTTCTCCTGTGGAGTTGTCTGCCTCTTCACCTTTGTGACAAAGTCTTTTGAGGTGCAGAAGCTATTGATTTTGAGGAGTTATCATTTATCAAATTTTTTTCTTTTGTTGCTTGTGCTTTGGGAGTAAAGTTTAGGAAGCTACGTCCTATTACTAGGTCTTGAAGACATTTCCCTACGTTTTCTTCTGGAAGCTTTATGGTGCAAGTTTTTATATTTAGGTGTTTGATCCACTTTGCATTAATTTTTGTGTAGGGTGTAAGGTAAGGGTAATCTTTCATTCTTTCAGTCATAGATATCCAGTTCTCCCAAGCCCATTTAGTGAAAAGACTATTTGTCCCAGTTCAGTGGATTTGAGGGCCTTGTTAAAAATTAGTTGAACATGGATCTGGTGGTTCTATTTCTGCACTCTTTGTTCAATTCCATTGGTTGATATTTCTGTCTTTGTGCCAGTAGCATGCTTTTTTGACCACTCTGAATTTATAATAATTTTTAAAGTCAAGAGGTGTTAACCCTCTCCCTTCATTCTTCTTTTTTAGGATTCTTTTTGCTACATGGGCTCTCTTTCCCTTCCAGATGAATTTGGTAACTAGTTTTTCCAAGTTTCCTCTGTTAGGTCAGTGCTTGCATACAGAAACATTAGTGATTTTTTCACATTAGTTTTATATCCCACCACCTTGCTGAATTTGATTATTGCCTGAAGTTAATTTTTTGTAGATTTCTCAGAATTTTCCACTTATAGTATCATGTCACCTGCAAATAATGAAAGCTTTACCTCCTCATTTCCAATTTGGATGCCTTTCATTTCTTTGTCATGCCTTATTGCTCTTGATAGAAATTCTAGTAAATTGTTGAATAATAGTTGTGACAGAGGGCCTCTTTGTCTCATTCCTGATCTTAGGGTAAAGCTTTCAGTCTCTCTCCATTGAGTACAATGCTGGCTATTGGTTTTAAATATATACCCTTTATCATATTGAGGAAGTTACCTTTGATGTCTATCTATTGGAATGTTTTTATCAGAAACGGATGTTGAATTTTGTTGAAAGATTTTTCAGCATCAATAGAGAGGATCATGTGATTTTTCCTTTCAATTTGTTAATGTGCTGTGTTACAGTAATTGATTTTCTTGCTTTGAATTATCCTTGCATTCCTGGTATAAACCCCACTTAATCATGAGGTATAACTCTTTTAGTGTGTTGTTGGATTTGATTTGCTAGCATTTTGTTGAGAATTTTTGCATCAATGTTCATTAGGGAGATTGGTCTGTAGTTTTCCATTCTTATAGCATTTTTATCTAGTTTTGGTATTAAAAATGATATCAGCTTCATAAAATGAGTTAGGTAGAGTTTCTTTTTCCTCAATTTTTTGGAAAAATTTGAGCAGGATTAGTGTTAGCTCATTTTGGAATGTTTGATAAAACTCCCCTGTGAAGTCATCTGGCCCTGGACTTTTGTTTGTAGGAAGATTTTTGATGGCTGATTGAATCTCTTTACTTGTGATTGGTTTGTTGAGAGCTTCTAGTTCTTCATGAGTCAGTGTAGCTTGTTTGTTTGTTTCCAGAAGTTTGTCCATTTTATCTAAGTTTTCTTGTTGGTTGGCATAAGTTTTTCATAGTATCATTTTATGATTTCTTTTATTTCCTCAGGGTCTATGGTAACTCATTTCTCATTTCTGATTTTGTTTATTTGCATCCTCTCTTTTTTTCCTTCATCAGTCTTGCAAGTGGCCCATCAATTTTATTGATTTTCTCGAAGAACCAACTTTTGGTTGTATTCATTCTTTCTGTTGTTCTTTAGTTCACCCATTCATTTAACTCTGCTTTAATCTTTGTTATTTCTTTTCTTCTATTTGCTTTTGGGTTAGTTTGCTGTTCTTTCTAAAGTTCTTCTGGGTGGTGAGTTCAGTCCTCAATTTTTGCTCTTTCTTATTTTTTAATATAGGCATTTAGGGCAATAACCTTCCCTCTCAGCATAGCCTTTGCTGCATTCCATATATTCTGATATGTTGTATTCTTGTTTTCATTCATCTCCAGATAGCTTCGGATTTCTCTACTAATTTTTTGTTTGACCCACTGGTTGTTGAACAGTATATTATTTAATCTCCATATGCTTGTGAAAGTTCTTGTTCTTTGGTGGTTATTGATATCCAGCTTCATAACACTGTTATCAGAGAAAGTGCTTTGAACAATTTCAAAGCTTTTAAATTTATGAAGACGTGTTTTGTGTCCCAGTCTATGATCCATGCTGGAGAATGTCCATGGGCACCAGAAAAGAATGTACATACTGGTGTTTTGGGGATAATGACCTATATATGTCTTTTAGGTCTAATGCACTGATCAGTTTGTTTAACTTCTCTATTTCCTTGTTGATCTTTTGATTGTTCTGCCTATAGAGAAGAGTGGTGTTTTGAGGTCTCCTACTATTTTTGTTGAAACAGCTAGCACTCCCTTCAGTTTTGCCAATGTCTGTCTCATGTACTTTGGAGCTCCTTGATTGGGAGAATAAACATTTATGATTGTTATTTCCTGGTAAATTATCCCTTTTATTAATATATAATGTCCCTCTTTGTCTCTTATGATGTCTTTACATTTAGAGTCTATTTTGTCTGATATTAATATAGCTACTCCTGCTTTCTTTTGGTTACAACTTGCGTGGAACAAATTTTCCATCTCTTCACTTTAAAATCTACTTGTATCCTTGTGTCTAAGATGTGTCTCTTGCAAGCTGCATATAGTGGATTATATTTCTTAATCCATTTTGCCAATTTGTATCATTCAATGGTAAGTTTCAGTCATTAATATTCAAAGTTATTACTGAAAGGGTTTTTCTTGAATCCACCATCTTATCCTTTGGATTTTATTTGTCAGATCTATATATTCTTCTCCCTCTTTCTCTTTTTATCCTTTAGGTAACCCCTATTGGTACGCTTCAATTATGTGCCTTCCTCCAACCACCCTCTCTTGTCTTTTTTTTCAACTGGCAGAACTCCCCTTAGTATTTCTTGTACAGCTGGTCTCTTATTGACTAATTCTTTCAGGATTTGTTTATCTGTGAAATTTTTAATCTCTCCTTCAGTTTTGAAGGACAATTTGACTGAGTGCAGAATTCCTGTCTGGAAGTCTTTCTCTTTCAGGATATTAAATATCTCATGCCAGTGTCTTCTTGCCTCCATAGTGCCACTTGAGTAGTCTGAACTCAGTCTTATGCTGTTACCCTTCTATGTAGTAGATCGCTTTTGTCTTGCCACTTTCAGGATTTTCTGCTTCTCTTCAACATTTGACAGACTGATTAGCATGTGTCTTGGGGAAAGTCCGTTTGGATTTCTTCTATTTGGGCTTCACTGAGCTTCTTTGATTTGCATTTTTATGTCCTTTATAAAGGTTGGGAAGTTTTACCCTATTACATCCTCAACTAATCTTTCTAGCCCTTTACTCTTATCTTCTCCTTCAGGGACACAAATGATTCTTATATTTGTGTGCTTTGTTTTGTCCATCATTTCCCTGAGATCCAATTCAAATGTTTGCATCTTTTTTGTCAGCTACTTTTATGCATGCTCAAAATCAGTTATCCAGTCCTCTAGTTCACTTATTCTTTCTTCTGCCTATTGAAATCTGCTGTTGTGGGTCTCTAGTATGGTTTTTATTTGTTTTACGACATCTTTAATCTCTGCAATATCTGCTTTCTTTCTTTTTATTCTTTCAAATTCCTCTTCATGCTCTTCTAGTGTCTTCTTGATCTCCTTTTTGTCATTAACCATCCCATTTGTTTTATTTAGTAGAGTTATATGAATATCTGTACTCAGCTGTTCCAAAATCTGAGTCTCCATCAGTGTTTTAATTTGGTCATGATGCTCTCTGCATCTTTGTATGGTAGTGTTCCTCTGTTGTCTTTGCAGCATGTAAATATCTTGATTGGTTTACTTTGGAAGTTGATTTTTTTCAGTAGTCTAAAGCTTTGTACTTGTAGGGTGGATGTGGAGCAGGTAGTGGGGCATGTAATGGAACACAACAGTGTGGTGATGCATTGCAGCACATTTATAGACAATGCTGCACTTCTGTAAGAGAGGAGGGTTGTGTCGGGGCAGGCATGCACACAGCTGGGTGGTGGTGTGGCATGAGTATGAGTGGATTGGGGTTGGTGGAGTGGGGCCTTTGAAGCATGGGAAGGGGATGGGTGATGGCATTCTAGTATGTGGAGTGTGAGGTGAGTCCTGGGTCATGGGTTGCACCAGTGAGAGTAGCACATTCAAAGAACATGACTTAGCTTACTTCCTAGTCCTCATCTTCTTGTCCATGCATTCCTGAGGGCTCTGGGCTTCTGTTTTGAATGGGACTTGTTAGGCTGTTTGCACAATCTGGACAGTCTCCATTTCTCTGTGTCTCTCAGTTCTTCAGCTTTTGCAACCAGGGCCTCCGTATGATGTGTAGAAGACCCTCCCAGGTCACTTATCCCCTGGAATTGCCATCGCAGTCAACTTCCTGTCCTTTCTCTAGCTGTTCCCTGGAGCAGGGGTGAACTCAACCTATCCTATTTTACCATCTTCCCCAAACTCTGTATATAGTTTTTATATATATTTAAATATAAGTGTACACATAATTTAACAAAAGTATTAGTATTTTTGTGAAAAGTTCCAGCATGTATATAAAAAACAAGTACATTATGTGAATGTAAAAAAATTATTGCCAATATTGTTATGAGAAATAGACATAATTAAAATTAATTCTTGATATGCAAAACAAATAAAATAAAAATGGTGAAAATTGAATTTCAAAAATCTAAAAATTATAACACTGATAATTGGGAAGTTGTGAGAGAGAAGAATGTGCTTCAGTAGTTATTATTCCCTCCCTGTTGTTGATAGGGAAGCACAAACCTTAAAATACACTTTTTAATATTTATGGCAATGGTAAACAGCGATAGGGAAAATACATTGACAGAGTTTCAAATCACTGAAAACACTAACAACAAAAAACAAGCTTAGGAAGCTTAAATATTGCAATAAGAGATAGAGGCAATATAAAATAGAAAGCAAGCATGAGAAATAAACATGATTATGATGGATAAAATTGAATGAATGTAGCAGATATTTATTGATTATATTTATGTGCCACAGGATAGTTTATGAATTTTACATGATTACCTCAGTTAATATTTAAATAATTCTACAGATCAGATATAATAACTCTATTATTTTGAACAATATAATTTAGAAAGACAGTTTGAGTATTTTCATAAGCTAATGTGTTTAAAGAGTGACCTAGGATTTGAATCCAGGAATGGCTGATTCCAGGTCATTACAACAGAGATGGATCTCAGATAAGATTTCAACCACTATGTTATACATATTAGCTATCATTCTAGATGATAGGTAAATATTCATATGTAAATATTTCATATTAAATATAAAGATTATATAAAAAGAGAAAAATACCATATTCAGCTGATCCAAGTGCATCTCAAATAAAATGATCACTAAGATAAAAAAGTCAGACAAAAACAAACAAGTCAAACACGAAACAAAAATCAGCACACAGAGATTGAAATAATAATATCAGAATATGTACATTTCTGGCATAATGTCTTAAATGGTGAAAATGGGGTTATTTTATATGGAAGAAAGATACAGATTAGTATGTAAGTTGTATAGGGCAGGGATAGGGTTTAGGACTATAGCCATAAGATTTTTACATCATATAATCTAATATAAAAATAATGCAAATAAATCTTAGAGGTGCAGCCTGATGTTTTGGGGTGCAATGTTCTGTATATGTCTGTTAAGTGTAGATAATATATCATACTTCTCTTTTTCCTTATTGATATTTGTGCTGATTTGAAATGATATATGTCTCCTAGAAAAGCCATGTTTTAATCAAAATCCCATTTCATAAAGGTAGAATAATCCCTATTCAATACTGTATGTTTGAAACTGTAATCAGATCATCTCCCTGGATGATGTGATTTAGTCAAGAGTGGTTGTTAAACTGGATTAGGTGATGACATGTCTCCACCCATTTGGGTGGGTCTTGAGAAGTTTCTGGTGTCCTATAAAAGAGGAAACACTTTGGAGGATAGGAAATTCAGAGAGAGCAGAGGAGAACAACATAGCCATGAGAAGCAAAGTCCACCAGCCAGCGACCTTTGGAGATGAAGAAGGAAAAAACCTCCCGGGGAGCTTCATGAAACCGGAAGCCAGGAGAGAAAGCTAGTAGATGATGCCATGTTCACCATGTGCCCTTCCAGCTGAGGGAGAGGCCCTGACTGTGTTTGCCATGTGCCTTTTCATTTGAGAGAAAAACCCTGAACTTCATCGGCCTTCTTGAACCAAGGTATCTCTCCCTGGATGCCTTAGATTGGACATTTCTATAGACTTGCTTTAATTGGGACATTTTCTCAGCCTTAGAATTGTAAACTAACAATTTATTAAATTCCCCTTTTTAAAAAGCCATTCTGTTTCTGGTATATCGCATTCCAGCAGCTAGCAAACTAGAACAATATTCCACTTAGATGTTCTATCTTTTGATGGGAGTGGTATACTGAAGTCTTCAACTATTATTGTAGTGATGTCTATTTCTCCCTTCAGTTTTGAATGCATTTTCCTCATTTATTTTGGGGGCACCACAATTAGGTGTTTAAACATTTTTTTGTTATTTCTTCTTGGTTGATTTCCCATTTTATTAATATACACTGTCTCCCTTTGACTCTTTTAACAGCTTTTAAATTAAAGTCTGTTTTTTCCAATATTAGTATAGCTACCTCAGGACATTTTTTATATGTATTTCAATGGAATATCTTTTTATATCTTTTGACCTTCAGCCTACTTGTGTCCTTGAGTCTAAGATGAGTGTCTTGTAAACAACAGAGAGATGGGTCATGCTTTTTTATTCATTCTATCAATATGTGTCTTGATTTGTGAGTTACAACCATTAATATTCTATGTTTTTATTTTAAAGTCATCACTTATTGTTTTAGTTTGCTAAAGCAGTCAAAATGCAATATACCAGAAATAGAATGGCTTTTATAAAGGGAATTTATTATGTTACAAGTTTAGAGTTCTACAGACAGAAAAATGTCCAAACTAAGTCATCCAGTAAAAGATACTTTGATTCAAGATAGGCCAACGTCTGTCACATGGGAAGGCTCATGGCTAGCAACTGCTGGCCCTTGTCCCCAATTCCATTGCTTCCACATTCTAATGCCAGTTGTTTCATCTCTAAGCTTCTGTGGGCCTTCACTTAGCTCCTCCAGACACAACTATGGGTTCTGGCTTGTTTAGCATCTCAAGGGAAAGCACATGGTAACATCTGATGGGCTCTGCCTGTGTCTAAACACCTGGTCTCTCTGTTATCACTCCTCCAATCATCAGCATCTGGGGTTTCACCAAAATGTTTCCTATTTTAAAGGACTCTAGTAAACTAATCAAAACCCACCTTGAATGGTTGGAGTCACATCTCCATTTAATCAAAGGACACAAGACCACAGTTGGATGTGTCACATTTCCGTAGAAGTAATCTAACCAAAAGGTCACACCTTTAACTGGATGTGTCATATCTCCATGGCAATAATCTAATCAAACTTTCCCACCTTAAACAATAGGTCTGCCCCACAACATTGGCTCAGGGTTAAAATATGGCTTTTCTAGTGTACATGATAGTTTCAAACCGGAACTACTTACTTCAACAATTTTGCCTTTTGGATTTTGTATGTCATAGCTTTTTAATTTACTTTTGGGGGCTCTCTTTTCCTTAATTGCAATCACCTTTTCTGTATCATCGATCATTTGTGATATTTTTTACTGATGCATTTTTAATTTCACTTTCTGTATATTTTTAAAATACTTTGTGGATTCACTGGCATATGTGTTACATAACCTACATCTATAGCCTACTAATTTTTAAAAGTTTCACCTTAGGTTCCATAGCATTAACACTTCTTGTTCCCATTTTACTACTTCTCTTCCTTATGACATTTTTTCTCCCACTTTATCACTTTATGTTTTGCATGTTCATGTAGAGGAAATATGCCTTTCCCTATTTCCATTGTATTCTCTTTAATATATGAACTAAAGACTAGAGTTGTATATTGAGGAGATGCCACAATTGGGTTTTGAATTTACTCTCTTTATTACCCTTGTTAATTATCATTTCTTCACATTCTTCCCAGCCACTCTCTCCTGTCTTTTCCTTTCAACCAGGAGAACTTCTTTTAGGAGTTCTTGTAGGACAGGCACTTTGGTGATGAACTCTCAATTTCTAATTATCTGTGATTATTTTAAATTCTTCCTCATTTCTGATGGATAGTTTTGCCAGATAAATGTTGGGTGGAAACTTTCTTTCAGTACTTTAAATATATCAAACCACTGCCTTCTTGCCCTAATGATTTCTGATGAGAAATTCTTATTGAGGATCCCTTCTATGTGAGAAATAGTAATTCTTTTGTTGCTTTCATAATTCTCTCTTTATCTCTGGCATTTGACATTCTGATAAATATGTGTCTCATAGTAGGTCTATTAGAATTTACTTGCTTTGGATCATGTTTTGCTTCTTGGACATGTGCACATGTCTTTCCTAAGAGTTGGGAAGTTTTCAGCCATTATTTCCTCAGATATTTCTGCCCCTTTTCACTTCTCTTATCTTTCTGGGACACCCATGATGCATATGTTTGTGTGCTCTACATTGTCACTCAAATCTCTGAGACATTGCTCATTTTTTCTACTCTTTTTTCCAATGTTTCTTCCAACTATGATTTCAAATTTCTCATCTTCTAGACCACTGATACTTTCTTCTGCCTGTTCAAATCTGCTGTTGTATGTGTCTAGTGTATTTTTATCTCTACCATTGTACCTTTCAACCCCATAATTTCTATTACATTTCTTTATATCCTTTCTAATTCTTCTTATGATCACTTATTGTCTTCTTTATATCATTTATCTCTTTTTGCATATTTTCCTTCATCTCCCTGAATTGATTTAAAAGTTTTGTTTGAAAACTTTTGATTAGTTGTTCCAACTTTTGAGTATTCCCAGAAATTTTAATTTGTTCTCTTCATTGATCAATTATTTTTGTTTCTTAGTGTGGCTTGTAATATTTTGCTGATTCTCATCAGATCATCTTGATGAGATCATTTTAATGGTCCATTTCTCCCTCTTGTCTAAGGTTTTATTATTGATTGGTTTTGAGTTAAGTGTCTTCTTTGAAACTTATTCTAACTTATTTTAGACCATTAGAATAGCCCATGTTTAATTGTTCAGATTTTCTCAGCTCCTCTTTATCAGATACTTTCCTTGAGAACTTGGTGCAATTTTTAAGATTTCACTTTTTGTATAATTGTTTCACCTGCAGGAAAGAGTTTCTTTCCTCTATTCATTCCCTGAGTTTTGAACAGTTCTGTTTGTTTTGGGGCAGAATTGTCTTCCTAGCTGCTATTATTTAAAAAATTTTCTCCCTCACTTAGTGCCACATTTTCCTTACATTTTTAGTTGTGAGACCTGATATCTTAGAACAGTTCAATTTTAGCTCCAGCTTTTCAATGAGGTTTTCTACCTCTGGTTTCTTCCCCATTAGGGTATCTGATATTGGGGAGACATGTGGTGTCAATCTGGAAAGGTGGGTCACTTTAGAATAATTTTTTTTGTCTATAGGTGTTCCAGTGAAGTGAAACTTAATTAAGTGAGGGCACAACAGTTCTTGCCATCATTTCTAACATATTTTCTCTTTTCTTTTCATCCTAGTTGGGGACCCTTTTGTATGCAACATTCCTCAGCAGCCTGTGTTCTTCTTTCAGTCCCTGTTGACTTGGTTCCCTGTACTTGGATATGTATGGAGTTCTAACTCACTGCCATGAGTCACTCTATGGTCTCTGTTCAAGATGAGGGGGAACTGGGTCATGCTTCCTCTGTGTGACTCACAAGTTACATGGTACTGAGTGAACGGGAGTTGAGCAGGAACAGACCTGTGGTCCAGGATGTGATTTTTCTCTGCATATTTTTCTGTTTCTTCAGTTAAGGATTTCTGGTGCCCTTCTCCAATTTTTACAGTTTTCTAGGGCTCTGAGCAAGTGGGATTTCCCCTTTTATTCACTTAATTTCTGTGGAGGGTTTTTCATGGATGCCTTATATTGCCATGTTGATGGCATCAATCATTTCTAATTTTTTATTTAAAGTAAGAAATGTGCATCTCTTTCTTTCACTTGAACACTTAGAGTCCATATTGTGGTTATTAATTTGTCTAATCTCAATATTTCTGCATCCCCACAAATATTGAGGCCTGAAGGGAGGGAAAGAGACAGGGGAACATCTGTTCAGTGAAATAGTCAGAACACACACATTTATTGATTAAGTTTACCATCTTATATGGTTGTGGTTTGTGGTGTCCCAAAATAATTAGAGTAGTAACATCAAAGATCACTGATCACAGATCATCATAACAAATATAATAATAATGAAAATTTTTGAACTATTGTAACAATTATCAAATTGTGAAACAGAGAAACAAAGTGAGCACATGATGTTGGAAGATGGTGCTGATAGACATAGCAATGCAGTGTTGCCACAAACCTTAAAATTTATGAAAAACAATGTCTGTGAAGTGCAATGAACTGGAGTGCTATGAAATGAGGTATGACTATATTACTAACACCATAAATGTAACTATAAAGATAACACTATAACCATAGCAATATAACTATAGTCCTAACTTTAATATAATAACTATAACTGCATAACTGAAACTATAGCACTATAGCCACAGGTATAAATATAAAAATTACTATATCCCTTATAACAAGAACTATTCAATCATAATTGCATTTCTGATTCCTTAACTAAAATGGAAACCTACTGTGGTGGTTTAAAATGATGTATGGACCCTAGAAATGCCATGTTTTCATCCTAATCCCATTTTGTAAAGGCAGCCATTTCTTCTAACCCATACTCAGTATTGTAAATTTGGAACTGTAATTAGATCTCTCTGGAGATGTGATTTAATCAAGAATGGTTGTTAAACTGGATTAGGTTGAGGCATGTCTCCACCCGTTTTGGTGGGTCTTGATTAGTTTCTGAAGTCCTATAAAAGAGGAAACATTTTGGAGAATGAAAGATTCAGAGAGAGCAGAGCAGAATGACATAGCCACAAGAAGCAGACCTTTGGAGATTAAGAAGGAAAATGTCTCCCAGGGAGCTTCAAGAAACAGGAAGCCAGGAGAAGAAGCTAGCAGATGACACTATGTTCATCATGTGCCCTTCCAACTGAGAGAGGAACCCTGATCGTGTTCATTATGTGCCTTTTCAGATGAGAAACTCTGACTGTGTTTGCCATGTGCCTTCTTACTTGAGAGAAAAACCCTGAACTTCATCGGCCTTCTTGAATCAAGGTATCTTTCCCTGGATGCCTTTGATTGGACATTTGTATTGACTTGTTTTAATCAGGACATTTTCTTGGCCTTAGAACTGTTTACTAACAACTTATTAAATTCCCCTTTTTAAAAGCCATTCCATTTCTGGTATATTGCATTCCAGCAGCTAGCAGACTAGGACACCTACCTAAAGTGATGACGCCTTAACTACACCTATGAGTCTGTAACAATAACATTGGTTAAAACTAACTATAATCTAATAATGCTATATTTATAAATATAGCACAATCATTGTATTATAATATAAATCTATAATACTATAACTATAACCTGTAACTATAGTATTAACATTATACATCCAACAATGACATTATAATTATAGCAATGATGCTATAATACTATACTTGCATCTATTACATTTAGGATAACACTAAAATATAACTATATTGCTAATGCTATAATTATATAACTTTCAGTGTATCATTAACACTATAACTTGAATTATAACACTATAAGAATAATGATAGCTATATTAAGAAAAGATAACTGTAATTATAAACTCTGATACTTTATCTATAACCATAACTCTATAAATATAATTAATATTTAGAAAAATCATACATCATAAGTCTAACTCTGTAATTATCAATATA
>PVIY010006924.1:0-84818 GCA_004026745.1 Myrmecophaga tridactyla
TTTTTTTTTTAATTAAAAAATTCCTAGAGTTGGGGCCAATTCTAACAAAAGGGGTGGGTCCATGAGTGCCCTGAGCAGCGTCTGGCTCCCGGCACCCATTCACCTTGGGGTGAATACACACCCCATTTTAGGCCTCTTGGAGCCCCCCAGGCAGGTGTCTTTTGGGGGCAGAAGGCAAAGACAAGGAAGGCCAGGGGTCCCATGTGCTTGGACTGGGAGTCAGGAAGGAAGGAATCTGCTCCCACCCCAGATCGCCTGGACATTTCCACACAGAGGCTCCTGGCCAGGATAAAGAAGGCAGAGGTCACCCTGACTGCCTTGTCCCAGCTCGCAGGATGCTGTCCTGCAGCCCTCGGCAAAGCCAAGCACCTGTGACACCCCCACCTCCAGGAAGGCCTCCAGGCCAAGCGTGGCTGACCAGGAGAGAGAGCTCCACCTCAGAGGGTCAAGGAGAGCTGCTGCAATGGGCTTTTAAGACCCCGCATTCTCAGCTGGGCCCTGATTCTGGGTCTGCAGAGGTGGGCCTGGGAGTCGGTGCTTTTGAAACGCTCGAAGCCGTCCTGCTGCAACCAGCTTGCACACTGCGTCTGGGAGCCGCTCTGAAATGCCAGTGTTCCAGCTGCCTGGTTTTCCCAGATCATTTTGGGATCTCCAGGTTTTTCACCCCCATTTTCTAGCTGGTATCATTCGCTTGGGAGAAAGCATGATGGCCTTCTGCCTTTCTATTTTTGAGTGTCCAAATATCCTTGCAGTTCTGATGAACTCTGATTGACGGTATAGAAACCGAGACCTCCTCGCTATATGTGGAATGGATGCAGCTTTGAGCAGAAGTGCCCCCAAGCTTGGCTGTTCTGCAGCCCACTGGCCACTCCCAAGAGACGTGAAGCTCTCCAGACCCTCTGGGGACACCCAGGGACTGGCCCCTCTTCCTTCCAACCCACTGGGGTCTCTCATGGAGCTAAGAAGTAGTGGGTTCCCTATTTTCCAACGTGCACACTCAGGCTGGGAAAGAGCCACCTGCTTCTCCAGCCCACAGAGCTGCAGCTGCAATCAGATGGCCTGGCCTGCAGGCCTTTTGGATTCCTTCTTCTCCTCTTTAGCAAGATCACCTCTCAGGGAGGATTTTGTGATGCAGTCCACTAATGGGTCCCCAGTCCGAGTTTTAGGGAGCCTCCAGCAAGCAGTGGATTGAGGGAGCCCAAACTCCCTGCAGGCAGGCAGCAGGGCAGGGAGACACTGTCCCCATCAGGGAGCTGGAACCCAGCTGGCTGGAGAGGGAATATGCCAAGGCGGAGAGGGTGCAGTCAGCAGGTGGGGGCGGGGTGCATGGATGAGGCACAGGGTCTCCTCCTGGGTTATGGAGGGGGCGTCCTGGCCCCAGCCTCGGAGGGCCAGGCCCATGCACGGCGTGGCAGCAAAAGGGTCTCAGCCTCAGTTGGGAAGACGTAACTAACATGAAGTTCGGCCCCAGCGTTCTGCCCCTGGAACGCCTCACGTCTGAACCAGTTCTGGGCGACGGGGCCATGTCCACTGGGCTCTTTGGTGTCTGTTAGCCGAGGAAGAGGCAGATTGGGGCTTTGCATTGGGGGGACTGAGGAGGTGGGAAACTCTAAGCCTCCTTGCCCTCATCGAGCCTTTGACCTGCTGCCATTTAATCTCTTGTTGTTTTCTTTCTACACAGGATTCCGCTGGTGAACCTGTAAAAAAAAATACAAAACCTAAAACTAAAATATATAAGGGGGAGGGTCCCGGCACCTACTCCCACTTCTGTTTGCCCATGGGGGACTCACAGAGCAGGACGCTATAGGCCAAATATATTTTTATAAAAATGCCCATGCCTATGAGTGACTGCCTTCTCCCAGAGTTTTCTTTGGAGAACAGAAAGAGGAAACGCAAGCAAGGAACTGGAGAGACAGAGAGGAAAGGAGACCAAGCCAAAAGGACAGGAGGAAACTTCTAGAAACTTCGATTTGTATAACGCGTCTGAGCCTGTGCCAATAATACCATTATGTGCCATGGACTGACCCAAAAGGCTTGGGGACAAAGCCGAAGCCAAGAGAATCTCGCGTGGAAGTCTTACAGAAAACAGGGGTGGGAATCTCGTCCCGTAGAGTCACTATTTGTGGTTAATATACATATATAAATATATAAATACACGCGGAAACACATGCACACTTTTTTTGTACCGTAGCAATTTTTGAAGATCTTAAATGTTCCTTTTTTTAAAAAAGAAATGTGTTATCTGTCACAAAACCTGATTTCTTTAACATGCTTAGTATGAACGGAGTTTTCTACTTTGGCCATTCATCTTACACACACACGCGCACATCCGCATCCGTTGGAAAGGCAGTTCCACAGGTGAGCATTTTCCTCCTGGTGACCCGAAGCTCCATCAATGTCTGTCCCAGCGGCCAGCCTCCACCTGGACCACGAGGCCCTAAGGGGTGCGGCCTCCATTGGTTAGACATTTGGTGAGTGGCGCCAGATTAATTGCGATTAATTGCCTTGGGGCAGAATTAAGAATGTTTTGATTTTATATACATAAATATATAGATACTATCTTTTCTTTTTCCACTCAATTGTTTGAAGATGCTACCTAACGGCTGTGTGCGCCCAGATGTAACCGCCTGTAAGTGAACCAGAGAGTGAGCTCAGGTGGGCAAAGGATGCTTGAACATCTTTGTTTATATGAGCATAGACTGAATTAAAGAAGTTTTCCAGTTCCAAAAATTAAAGGAATATATCCTCATATATGTGTGTGCGTAAGTCAGGGCAGAAGTTAGAAATATCCAAGAAATAATTCTGTGAGCAAACATCCAGGCGTTTCTCCATTGAGCGGTGTTCTAGAATGTTCTGCATTTCTTTCCCACAGTTGTTGCTTGTTTGGCTCTTCCATGGGCCCAAAGGTGACTTTTCATCTTGCTGGAGTTGGTGGCAAAAAAATTCTGCTTCATGGGTTGACATTTGTGTTTTGTCCCGAGGATCCTACTGTAATCCTTCCCAATGGAAACAGGGGGTCCCAGGCTGGAGCCTTGGTTTAGAGCGTCCCAACCAAAAAAAACCACCCTGCTCGAGGGGGTTGACTCCCTTCGGACCCACAACTCATTAAAGCCCCAGTGGCCTTCTATAAGGGATTTGAAGGTCCATCCACAAGGCCCGTGGCTTTCCCTGGTCCACAGAGGACAGGGCCTGCTTGTGGGGAGGCCAGACCAGCTGCGTCTCCAAAGAAAGTTCCTCCTAAGATGACCCAGGTGTGACTTTGCAACAACAGGGCACATGAAAGAACCGGGTGAACTGCCGCCCAAGGACTGGGTCCGAGATCAGGTGGACAACTGACCTTCTGCAAACTTAGCAGCTGGGCTGGTAAACTTCTGAGTCGCCAATCGGCCTCTGTCTCCCTCCAAAACAACTTGATATGTTCTTCAAAAGTTCACTTTTGCACCTCCTGAAATATGTGGAAGTAAAGACAGCAGTGGAGGGAAAAATGTTTTTGTAAGACAGTAGAGTTAAGATCAGTTGCTCTTGAAGTAGGAAAGTTGTTTTTGTTATTTTTTGTGTTTGTTTGTTTTTGCTTTTCCCCAAAGCTTTGCCACACGTGGAGAAATACATACATCTGCCACTGGCAGTCAGTCATCTCCAGGTCCCTGGGACACCCTACGTCAGGCTGGGCTGGGCCCCCACTGCCCTGCCTCCGGCTGTGTCCACCCGTTGCCCTCCAATCGCACCTGTGCCGAGGATCGACCCCAAGGGGGCTCAGGACCCCTCAGGGCAGCAGCCTCTTTGACATTCTGAGCATCAGAGGGAACCCAGCTGGGAAGGAGGCGATGGTAGGGGAGCCTGCTCCTTTCTTGATAGAGGAACCCAGGCTTCCCCACGGGGCCACGACCCAGTGCCTGGAGACCCCCAAGTCCTGCTCAACATCTTCCCCCTTCCATGAGTTGCTCTCGGGATGCCCTAAACTCTTTCCAGAGCTCCACAGGACACCTAACTTTGGAAGGAAACCTGAGACCACAAGGGCGCCGCGGCACCTACCCAGGGCAGGACCAGAGATCTGGGCACAGCCCACCCTACGAGCCAGCCTGTATAAAGCCCCATCTGTCGAAGCGAATCCACCATTTGCGAAGATCGTGGCTGTGTGTGTAGAAGATTCTCATTAGTTTTTAAGTGTTCGCCAGCACCGCGATGGGCAGCACCGTCTGCCTAAAGGGAGATGCTAAGTGAAAGCAGGTGACGCAGGGAAGGCACATCCCTGTGTGATGAGCCTGGCCGGGTCAGCCCACCCGCAGCCTATTTCAGAGTGGGCTGCTCTCCCTTCTCTGCTTGACCACTGCATTTCACCACGTGGTAGCGACTCCCCCAGTTTTCCGTGGCAAACACGACGTCTTCCCACACCCCAGGGCCCCGGCCCAACCTTTGCTTTGGTGTTTATGTTTTTCCCTCAGGGAAGGTACTTAGAGGAGGAGTGATATGTTTTGTAAGGTCCCCGAATTTTTGTCAACCCCCATCTGATCCCTTCAGTGACCTTAGACTTTCAAACACTTGGAACAGTTGGGCACAGCTTTGGGGGACTCCTGCTCTGTTTCCGTGGGGTCAGTTCCATTTCTGGGTTTAATCGCTCTCATTCTCGTGTGCTTGATGTTATCTTTATCTGGTTGAAATAGCCAGCATCGTTGCTTCCAGAAGTGTCTCCAGGCTGGGTCGGCAGGGCCCTCTGGTCCTTCCCATTGAGATATATTCCAGCAGATGTCCAGTCAAGGCCAGGACTTGGGCCCATGGAATCTCCTTTCTGACTCTACCTTCTCATGCACAGTGTCAAAGTGTAGTGACATCTGCATGTGCTAGAAGTTTGTGAGTGTGCAGATTGAGGGTCCATCGTGCACAGAAAGGTCACCTAGGAAGCCATGCTTTCTCCTAAATGATTCTGGTCTTCCCAGGCCTGAGCTTTGGTGGGGCTCTCCTGCCACTTTCAGCTCACAGTCATGCATCTTAGACCCTCGTAGAGCATTTTACATTTAGAAACTGGGACTCGACAGTAAACCCCACCAGTTCTCCAGAGTTGACCACCAGAAAGCAGGAAAGACAGCCATAACCTTGCTGTCTTAAACTGAACATTTCTCCTAAAAATTATATTGTTCTTTAACAAACCACATTTCAACATCAGCCTGAACTCCTAGCAGGTTTTGTTTATCAGGGATTCTACACTTGGGTGTCCAAACATCTCGGTCTTATCATAAAGCAAACACATTGGAGATTTGACCCCTTTCCCCTTGTATAGCCTCTGCCTTGACTCTCTTGCCCATGGAAAGTGGTCCATCACTTTTTCTTCTTCATCTAGATGGTCCAGTGTCCTCTGTGGCTTGAGAGGCTGGGTTGACCCCCGTGTTTTGAAAGATGGGATGAGGAAGTGGGGCTGGGACCTTGAGCCCTTTCTCATCCAGACTGTGTCTTCCCTGGCTCCTTTCAAAGTGGCATGGAAGTCCACCTTCTCTGTCCAGATCCTCACCCCATCACCTTCTGTCATCAGGGAGCTCTTAGCACCCGTGAGTCTTGAGGCAGCCACTGCACTCCACTGGACTGTCTTTCCACCTCTCCTCCCCAGAGCCAGCCCTCAAGTCAGCAATGGGAAGAGATACTGAAGCTCCCATTACATCCAATTTCCAGAGCCATTTTTTTTTCGATATGTCAATTCTTAAGAAGACAGGCATGTGGTTAGAATAGAATCAACTCTTCCTAAATTGCCATAATTAGTTGATCATTCATCATCTGCTCGTCAAACCAATACTTGTTGAACTTCCACTCTGTTGGCAATACGGCAGGAAGCAAGATAGACTTTGTCCTGACTTCGTCGTTTTTCATTCTACTGTGGGAGTATGCAGATAAGTAACATAGAAGCAAACAAAATGATCTCCAGAGGGAGGGCTAGTGGTAGGAGGACACTGGAGGGAAGTGATGGGAGAGAGAAATAGCAGTTGTCTGTTTCTCTGAGCCCTGCCACCACTTCCTGTTGGGAAACCACCTCCTCACCAAGGACTGGTCTGGAATTGAGGGGAGTGAGAAAGTCTTACCCCTAGCTCCTGGTTAAAAATGTGGTGCAGTGTCATATGGAAGGTTTCCCATTCATTTCTAGTTGCTCTATGGGGCTCCTCACTAAACCCCTCCATCATGCCAAAAGGTAGAGTCTTGCTGGAGAAGCAGAAGGGTAGGGCTGAGAGAAATGATACTGCCCTGGACACCCTCTCCATGCTTAGTGCCATGTTGCCAAGGCACCATTAGGTCTGCCAGGTCTCAAGGAGGCCGAGGAATTAGATGCGGATGTAATCCATGGGGTACTGGGACCCCTAGGAGACAGCCCTCCGGGCAAGGGGAGGCAACAACCTTTTCCAAAGTTGAAGCTCAACACCAATCACACTTAGCGGTGTACTTCATAGGTGACATCTGCATTTAAGCAAGCGGTTATTCCAAAGCATGCCGTGATTCATGTAATTTTGGAGTGGTTACTTGGGTGCAGTCTGTCATTTTGCTATGCCGTTCTGGGTTTTGTTTGTTTGTTTTTAACCAGTCTAAATAGCACAGCCCACATAAATGAGCCAAATTCTCACCATCTGAGAATCTTTGATTATCCTTCCCAGTTTATTGTACAGTAATGTGCTTCTGGCTAGGAAGAAGATTTTTCTCTTCTTCAACCACTTGGATCCAAGATGTGTGTTTGTTATAGTGAGCATTATTCGTGGAGTTTCTAGGGAGGCCTTAAAGTCACTGCTTGACATTTTGAGATATAGCTACCAGCCCTTCCTTTTGAGAAGTGTGAAGCATGGTTTTGCACAGTTTTGCATTTCTGGGTCTAGAGTTTGCAGTTGGGTGAAGTGGTGTGTAAATAGAAGTGTAGGCAGAGAATCACCGTCTTTTTCACCACAGAATGAACTGCTTCTGACCTCAGATGGCTCTGGAATGATCTCAGCTTAGCAAGCACTCAGTCAGTCTTCGCAGTTCACATCGTTTTCCACTTGACGAGGTAATCTTAGCTAGGAAATTTAACTCCATGCACATTTTCCCTTTATGCTAAAAGGCCAGTAGTAACATTTGCACTTTATCAGAAGGACGGCCTTGCCCTCCATGCCGGTGACACAATATGGTCCTACCAGAGCAGAGAAAGCCAGGCTCCAATGTGCACTGACACCCCCTCCCCGCACCTTTATTCCATTGCACTTTGGTTTGGGGTGGGTTAAGCACATGGCTACAGTTGACTGAGGAAGCCATGGACAAATGGCTTCCAGAATATAATATGGCATCCGTGTAAGAGGTGTGCTGTTTACCAGAGGCTCTTTAAGGCAACGGTGCATGGATAGCTGTGGGATGTGAGTGAGGGCGGGGTGCTGTATGAATTCCCAGACACATCAGCCGTCAGCCTACACTCCACACCTGTAACCGCACCCCGTCGCAAATACAACCAAAGAGAGCGGTCAGCTGAGTTACAACATATTGTTTGTGTCTATTTGGGAGTTGAAGTTCTAAAATAAATCCTTCCAGCAGCTCCATTGCATTTCCTACTTGATGTATTCCCTGCTAAATGTTCTAAGAGTCACTGCACATAGAATCCAGAGAGTAGTTTTGGATGAGCCCATAAATCTAAGTCGTCTATAGAACAGCTTCAGCTTAAGAGGCATGATATAAACTGGTCTGACTTGCCCATCTGGGACTGGTGGGTTTATAAGCACTTAGGACAGGGCTGGTTAAAGCACTCGTGAGTAGCGGGGGAAGGGGATGGTGACTATATAAATGTCTTGTTTGCAAAGAAGGCTTTGTTATCTCTTGGGCAAAACACAGCACACATGTACCATGGATGGTATTAAATTAAACAGGCAGATATAATAACCAAGAATGCTGCTAAGTCACCCCCATGGGGCCGAATGAACTCTTGCCAACATCTTGACTCCTGTAGTATAATATTTGCTGAGTCATGTGTGGAAGTCGCGGAGACAGAAAGGATCTGAATATATGTAATTTCTCTTTATAAAATTTAATTAATTTTGTCCCAAATGGTCTGTCTCTTAAAATACCTCCAGAGACCTGGAACTCCTTGTGTAAGGCAGCAACGTGTGACTGAGTGCCTTTACTTTTGATATTTTTCATCCCCCAAATATTTTCAAAGCTGACTAACAACTCTCTAGGAACTTCATTCTTATGCAGAAATAACCCAGCTGATCACACCTGTTGTAATAATAGGTATAATAATAATAGCTTTTAATAATAAAATAGCTTTTGCCATTATTAGATTTATGAAACTGCCCAATCAAATTCTTTAGTGTGGATGTTTACAGCTTCCAAGTAGGTTCGCTCACTGTCAGCTGACACTACTCTTACTGAACTTAACAAATTCGCGCTTCCAGGGAGTCGAGGGTCGCTTTGGCCATAGGAGAAGCAAGAGCACTGTGCAGTCCTAAGGTATATTTTTTGGCACTATTGTATACCATGAGGACTTGTAACCACTGAGAATCTAGGATGGGAACCCGCTGAGGAACCCCCCAGTGTGTTCATATCATCATGCAGGGCATGTGCCGTTGTACCAACCCCTGGTCACCGACCTCTTTCTTAACAAAACCATCTCATCCTTTTCCACTATTCAGTCATCCCAAGACAAATGGGACATTTCAAACCCACTGTGACTAATTGGGAGTGGGAAAGAGAGGGGTTTTGCTCCCCAAAGCAATCCTGCCGATGTCATAGATTGCTGGAAGCCACTTAGGGTGTGGTAGCAAGAACTGGGTCATTGTTCTGGATAGGGTTTTATGTGACATCGCAGCCACCACCTGCCAGCAGGAACATTCTTTCTCTCTCTGCCTCTTAAATCTCCTCCGACTTGGGGATCCCCCTCTGTATTCTTTCCTTCTTCTGCATTTGGTCTTCTTATGCATTGGTCAGGTTATGTGACTGCCTGCAACATAAGTCTACAAAGCAATGTGACTTCTTTTTTTTGGATGAGTTATAGGTAAACGTGAACCTGGAAAGTCTGGAAAGTATCCTCTAAGGTGCTGTCTCTTCCAAATATAAGCACAACTTTTCCCACAGTTAAAGAACCTTGAAGACAGGACACTGGAATTTAGTCATCGTGATTTGTAGATGTTTTGTTTGACTTTTTTGTTTGTTTTTGTTTAACCTGCATTGGGGTCACTTCCTCTGAAGCCATAAGGATAAACAGACTCTGGCAAAGTTAGTTCTAAGTCAACTTACCAGAAATGGCAACTGAAGCAATTTCCAACCTGAGGTGACACGGAGTGTTGAGGTTCAGCCCCCCACTTTTTGGAACTGTCCCCTGGCACTCTACCCAGTGTGAAGAGAGGAGAAAACGATCCACGGCATCCACTGGAACCGCTCCTGGTGGGGAATGGAAGGGGTGGGGATTTGTGGAGTTATAGGAAGAAGCATTGAAATTTTCAGAGAACGTTTGACCAGTTTGGGGCTCTGGATAATTGTTTCCTGAAAAAACAAGAGAGTTTTGTGTTTTTTGTTCTGTTTTGTTTTAAATTTCCTCTTCTTCTGCAGCCCACATTGAGAGCATTCCTGTCTTTTACCTTCCCTGGAGAGTCACAAGATGGGTGCTGAAGCCCAGGGCCACCATTCATTAAAAGTATTTAAATGAAAACAGAACAGCCACAACCAAGGACTTCAGTGGTCTTGTTGATAAAGTTTACTTTATTTGCCATTAATGTATAGATCAACACAAGATTATTGGGACCAAAAATCAGTACTCAGTCACTCTACACATGGTATTGAGGGCACATCTCCTCGAGTGTGTTACACCCAGAAAGTGTTAAATTGGACATTGGAGGATTGGAGGAAACTGAATGACTTCTTTCAGGCCATGCATTGATAATATTTTCATTTTAGATTTTTTGCAAAAAGAAGAAATGTTTGCTGGAAAACATTTGGAAAATCCCAAGAACCAAACAGAAAAGAAAGATCTGAGGCTTTCAATTCGTAATTTGGTGGGAACTGTGCATTAAATGCTGAACAAGAGGGGGCATGCCACAGGGCTCTATCTGTAGTTAATATGCTTGGCAAATCAGGCTCCAGTGTATGTTTTGTAAAAAGGAAGTTCCATTAGTCTTGAATACATCTTTGTTGGTTTAATTTGTCATTGACTAAGCTTGTGTTGATCATTTAGAGTGTCTCCATGATTAGGTAGAAAGGTGATTGACCATTTGGATGTTTTGCTTTGACATCAAACACTGACCGTGAGCAGATTTGGACAGTGGGGTGGGATAAACAAAACTCTCAGAGAAACATCCAAATTATTGGCTGGATTTTTTCATGTGGGGCATCTATGAGGAGTCACAGGTCTGAGGAACAAAAAAGATAGCTGGAAACCGAGGGTCCATTTCCATTTCAGTGCTTCCACTGCTTCTGAACACCACCTGGCGTCACCAGGTCTCACCACATACATGTAAAGGATGGAGCCCATTTCTTCTTGCTCCTCTTCAGCTCACTGGTGGAACCTGAGACTCACCAAAAGTGCAGCCACACCCACACGACAAGAAATCAAATAGCAGCGGCCAAAGGGCCTATTTGACACAGGTTTTAATTTGAATATTTCAAGAATTTTATTTTTCCCCCCTCTCTCATGTATAGCAAACTTGGGTTTATTTTGATTTTCCTAAATTATTTTCTGATACAATAAACTGTTAACTGTTTATTTATACTTTTACACGGAGCACTTGTTATTTTTCAAAAGAAAAATGAAAGCTTCTCTGTTTACGTGTTATGCATCTATCTATACCACAGCTGTCTCTATAGACTTATTTATATATCAATTTCTTGAACAAGTTAAACTATTGTTGCTTAATGTTGTGTTTTCTTTAAATGCACATCATAATCATGTTATTAAACAGAAATGACACGCTATATTACGGTGGGGGGCGGGAGGGAGGCAGGTGGCTGGGTGTGAATTCCGAACAGGTAAATTTTATTCCAGATTTTTTTAAGTTGTTTCTGTATTTCAAAGCTATGTATTTGGAAAACATTGTAAATGCAACACCTATATCAACTCTCCTGTGTATATTTAGTACTCTGATGTTGCTATTAAAAAAAAAACAAAAAACATAATATAAAAAAAAGAAAAGCATTGCCATGAGTTCAGGACATGACCTCAAAAGGACTTTTTTTTTTAATGTTATTTATTGCTTGAAAATATTATCAGAGACCTATTCTAAACATATGGCTATTCATGTTTCTATGCCACGGTTCATAGGTTCTAAGCTATTTCCTTTGGGATCCCCATGATTTTCAACCCAGTGTTTCACCCAGTTAAACAGTTAAGGAAACATTTCCAAGTGTCTGGTTTTTTGCCCTGGGTTTGGTTTACACTGAATTTGGGTGAACTAGGAAGGTTTGGCAGCATTGCACCTCTGTTCCCTGAGACCACAATCACCCTCAAGAGTGGGACGGGGGGCAGGGGACGCAAATTGTGGCTCTTTGGTGGAAAGTCTGAGTCCAGCTAATGCTGCTGAGGTCCTGCATAGGAAACCTTCCCCTGGGCCACAGATAGACCCAAAGCTTATAGTCATGTGCCTGTGTCCAGGCCAAGAAGTTGGAAAGGGTCGCCATTCCTGGAGCCAAGGGGACACTTAGAACCTACCCAACACTTTCAGAGGGGAAGACACCATATTTCTTCCAGACAGGCCCAGATTAAGCTAAAGATGTTGTAACCAAGGCACTCCCTGCCTCTAGACCAGGCATGCTCAAGCTGAGGTGAGCTTGCCCCCAAGGGACACCTGGCAGTGTCTGAGCACATTTTACCGTTTTTTCTTTTTGCATGGGTGTGCACTGGGAGTCAAACCCCCGTCTCCAGTGTGGCAGGCAAGAATTCTGCCACTGAGCACATTTTTAACTCCCTGCTAGGTAGGGAGGAGGCACCTGCTATGGCGTCTAGTGGGTAGAGGTCAGGGATGCTGCTGAACATGCTACAGTGCCCAGGACGGCCCCCAAGACAAAGAACCAGCCAACCCAAATGTCAGTGGTACCCAGATGGAGAGGCCTGACTGAGACCATGGGGAGAAGTTGGGCTTAACTCCACCTCCAGTGGGAGGCGTGGGTTTTGCTCAGTGGACCATATATTCAAAGGTACATACCTTGCATCAGCTGCTGAGGTTTACCCTCCCCTGGGCTACTTGGACCTAAGGCTCAGTCTAAGAACGCAAGGGTAATGGGCAGTCTCTTGTTTTCAGTGAAGCCACATGGTTCAGCCCCAAGGTGCTCTTACACATCTTCTCTTGCACCTTTTCACTTGTCTAATATATTTTTACATTTTTGGAAATACTTGAACACTCTACCAAAGACACGTACATCATCCATCATCCCTTTTGGCAAATGTGACACCACAGAATGAAGAGGGCACACTGTTTGCTTACAAGTCCCTAGTCAAGGACTGGGGATCCAGCTGAACTCAATGCCTCACCTGGTGTGCCAGGTTCTAATCACAGCAATTTGGGAAGATGGAGAATCTCCATTCCATGATTATCCTTCTACTACGTTGTCTACTGTCTCTTCCATAAGTGAGGCCACTGCCAAGGCCAAGGACCAGTCCCAGGAGGACAGGAGGGAGGGTGACATCGGCACCAATGGGCTGACCTGCACATGAGAAAACGGCACAAGGCAAAGGTCTGGGGGTCTGAATAAGTGAGATCGCCACAGTTTTTTCCTAAAAGGAAAGCCCATTGAAGACAGCAGAAGTGCCAAGGATAGAAAGCAGGGTGGAGAACTTTCCTTACAAACTCAGAGCGTGGTTTCTCTCATCTCGGGACAGCAGGGGGACCTTTGACCCATCCCCCACCCCTCACCCCAGTGGAATAGACAATTACCTGGCCTCTCCCAGCTGCAGGGCCCAGAGTGACACAAGGCATTTCCATTCCTACTGCCTCTGGCCTTGAGCTGGGCCATTGCTTCTACTTTTCATTTACACTCCAGAAGCTTCCATTTATTCCTGAGGCTGTGAGCTGGCAGATGGCTGCAGTCCCCACTTGCTCCCCAGGGAATACCTCTCCTGAATCTGTGAGGGGCTGGATGGCCTTGGAGCATTGATGAATGGAATACATAAATGACTTTAACAAGCAGAAGAAACAATACCACTTTGGCCATTAAACCGATTTAAACAAATCAACAGCCTGAATGCCATTAAAATAAACTCCAGGCAGAGGTGGGAAATTGGAATTCTAGTATCCATTTGCTGGTATATAGAGCTCTTGCCTTTGAACAGAAGCCAAGAAAATAAATATGGGGCCCCAATATGGCTGGATAAATTTGGCAAAGTTGACTGAGATGGGCTTCCAAATTTGCAAACACGGCAGAAACTTTTTGGCTGAGGACAAGGGCTGTGGAGGCTCAGTAGTTAAGATGGGCTGAGCCATCCAATCAGAAGGATGTGGCATAGAAAACAGACACAGGATGTCTTCAGCAAGTCTCCCGCCAACATAGGCAGGACCAAGAGGGCTAGATTGTGTGCCTTCAGGGAGCTAGGGAGTCACAACATCACTTCCCACCAATTCAATAGGCCAGAGGCCAAAGCTACACGTTGGATTTGATACAAAAACCCACCTAAACAAAGGAGCCAGGCTGCTGCCAAGTAAGGAAAGGCCCTAGAACCCTGGATGCTGGTAGACTACAGATGTGCTGTCTATGGCAGCCATTTGTTTTGCCTTGTAATAAACACTGATCGGGTAGAAGGCTCTCCTGTGCTTTGCTGCTGGCCCTCCACTTCAGGGCCAGAGCTTGGGTTCTAAGAAAGTATGGTAGGTCCCTCTAGGATGGGGACTCTTACCTAGGGGTGGCATTGCACCTCGGGCCCCCCAGGTGACATTTAGCAATGTCGGGAGATAGTTTTGGTTGTCACAGCTGACGGGGTGTGGGGGTGGGGGATGCTGTGGGCTACACATCTAGTGGATAGAGGTCAGGGATGCTGCTAAACATTCTACAATGTGCAGAACAGCTCTCCCCCATGGAGAAATGTTTCAATCCCAAATGTCAATAGTGCCAACACTGAGAAACCCTGCTCTAGGGATGGAGGCAGGGAGTTAAAATTTGCGTTTTTTCTGCAGAAGGTAATTGCAAACGGGCTGCATGTTTATCACCCAGTATATCCAGGTATATGGGTGGGTGACTCACCATACTGACCACAGAGCACTCCTGAAAACAGCAACTCCATTGAGAGACGCTTGCACTGCAGCCCCCTCCCACCCCAACAAAGCTAGAGCTCTCTTTTCTCTTTTATGTATTTTTCAACTGACAGAATCAGAATGAGATCCCATATTAGCACTGAAAACTGCTCCACTTTTCTTTATTCTCTACCTACCCTAAAAATAAGTGAAAGACAAGGGGTGGCTAGAATATTCAGAAAGGAGGTTCCAGTTTTCTTCTCCCTCCACGGAAGCTGGGAGGCTGGCCTATGAAATGGCATGGACCGTGAGGCAGCACCAGTACTGAGGCAGCTGGGTTTCTAGTTGGAGGCCCAGCTGGGCTTTAAACGGGGAAGCAGTTTCCTTTTCAACTAACAGTACCCAGAATGATATTTTTGTTTTGGTTTCAGGTTGCCAGATAAAGGTGAAACAGCTGCTGTGGATAGATTCTGTCATAAAACTTTGGGGGAAAAAAGGGGGATGCTGAATACATAATTCCTTGCACGGAGAGCAGCTGCACATGCAAAGATTTGCCTCATTTCTTTCTTTTTTCCCTTTTGCATCTGTGATTCCTCATTTCTATTTCATTTGTTCCCTGCATTTCCGAGCATCCTATCTAGCTATTGCACACTTCAGCCTGCACCATCGGAGAGCATTCCTCAGGATCTGCTGCATTGCTGTACGGACAGAGGCAGGGGCTGCTGATGAAAGCCCCATCACTTTTGGTGACTTTGCCGTATGATCCAGCAGGCTCCCCCCCAGCATTTTTTTCCACCCACTTATCTTGGGCAAGAAGGTCTGGTTTTGAAAAGGAGCCCTCTTATCTGCCCAGACCCAGTTCTGTATGCTTCCTCTTCTCCACAGTTCTTTAGGCACTTCCTGTTAGTCCTTGACTTGGTGGAAATGTTGTAGCAAAATCTTTGGCCTTTGAAGCTGTACTTTTGCAGCATTGCAGCATTTCTAGGGGCAAAGGGGAATGTTCTAAAGCAGGAAGCGAGGGTGAGTGTACCCTGGCTACTTGCTACTCTGCCCAAAGGTGGTCCCAGAAGGCTGTAGGTGCTTGGGAGCGCTCCGTGGTGCTGAAGATGGGAAGCCTAGCCCACTCTTTCTCTTTGGTTTGATAACACATTTAGAGTAGAATCAATATGTAAACATCCTGCTAATAGTTTTATAAGAAATTACACATAATGTGGTCCCTGAGACAATTATGCAAAAGCGATAGCTTCTGGAAAACTTCAAGATAATGAGGTTTTGATAATCACAACTGTGAACACAGTCTAGACCTTCCTAGGACCACAAACCACCTCAAATGGGCTGTTGCTATGAACACCAGCAAGCTTCATGGAGCTTGCCATCACCAAAGGCATCTGAGGCAAGAGAGCATACAAAGATTTATGAAACAGCTTTGCCTTGATTTCATTGAAGTCATGCATCAAGACATTACAGTCTGTGGTCTGTGTTATCTCATATCTTCTCTGAGTCACCAAGGGACTACTCATTAAGCTAGATTACCTTGGATCATGGAGGGAAAAATAATAATGAAGCATTAATTTGGGCATTTGGCTTGGCTTTGTTCTTCTCTTGAGAAAAAATCCATCCACTGCAATTGCTCCAGGATTCAGAAAGACATTTGATTCTCTAAACCAGACTCTCACTGGGCTTGGAGACTATGCAATGGGGATGAATAATGGCTGGGGTGGGGTGTCCCTCAGCCCAAGTCCTTATATATGTTAGCATTATGCAGAAAAATAATGAATACCATTGAAAGATGCTTCTCACTTTGGGATTGAATTACCACTTAAATCAAACTGACACTGGGCAGGGGGCTTGTGAAATGAAATTAAGGAAGAAGCTGTATTTCAATTGGGAGGACCTGGGTACTTTCCAAGAAAGTGGGGCTCCTCTAAATGAAATATAATCTTGAGCTCCCATTCCATTCCTTGTGATTAATCTGAGCCGAAGAGGCTTGTTTGAATGGCTCTGAATGTTATTTTCAAAGAGCAAATGAACATCTCATCCTGGAATCAAAGACACAGGAAGCCAAGTTGGAAGGATTTGGCACTGGGGAGAGCACAGGAAGCAACACGGAGTTCTGTTCCCTTCTGTATTTAAACCCCAGTTCAAGGCAGACTGGAGAGACATGTGGAGGAAGGAGGATTCTAAGGTCTGGGTGGGATGGGAAGAATGACTCCTGCTGCTTTTCCTCAGAAAGTTATCAGGTATAAAGACTTGTGTCCAGTCGTTAGTGTGGGAAGAGGCATATGGCTGGGGTCAGAGGGCCAAAGACAAACCAGCAAGGGTTCCCTGGGAGGGACCAGCCAACTCAGTTCCCAACCTTCCCAGATTGGTCCCCTTGGTCCCCAGGCCATCCTCGGTGTTGGTGACATCCTGCCTCTCCCTTCCTGCCTGTCGGATCCTAAGTAGTTGATGCTAAAATCAATGTCTCCATTTGCCTGAGCTGCTATCACAAATACTGCTAACTGGTTTCAGTTTTAAAAAAGGAATTTATTTGATCACAGTTTTAGAGGTTAAAGGCTCACTCGTATTAAAGGATGCTTCAACCTGTGATTTCCTTGGCTTTCCATCACATGGTCATATCCTCTCCTTTCTCTTCTGAGTCCTGCTGACTTCTGCTTCTGGCTCCTCTCTGAGGCTTTCTTTTGATAAGGTCTCCAGGGACCGATCGTGATATAGTTCACCACACCTCTAATGATAACATCTTCAAATGGCCCAATTTGTAGTGGGTTCATACCCACAGGGATGTGAGTTAAGATTAAGAACATATCTAAATTAAGGTACATAAAGGCTCTACAAGTCAGAATTTTTGCTTGCTTTCCCACAAAAGAGGCCAAAGACTGGGTTATTTCAGCTTTGTCTCTTGGGCACTCTTCTCGACTGGCACACTCAAGTTTCTGCCAACACTCCCAAGAGAGTTGCTCCCAAAATGAGTAGCATCTTTCGATGGGTCTCATTATTTTTCTGCATGATGTTATCACACTTAGGATGAGGGACACTCCCACCCCACATCCTTCACCCCCATCGTTTACTCATTTGTTCTGGAGGCTTCAGCACAGGACTCTTTGCAGACGGGACTGAGAAGGGCTTGCTCTAACCCAGTTCCCATGATTATTTTTAACTTCCCTGGGCATAAATATTGATTAGCAAGATAACTAGGATGAGCTTGCATATGATGGAAGCTAATGGTTCAGCTTCTTTTCTATAGAAATGTCAGATCAGAAGGGCTGGTGATGCAGCTGCATGCTCTATTCAATGCCTGTTTAGGAGATAGAGTAAGGAAAGAGAGTGGTACAAATCGATAGGCCATTTGCATCTCAAACCCAGGAACTGGAGTTCTGCTGTGTCCCCCCTTCCTGAACACCCTTTTTTTCTAGTCTCTGTCCTGCTTTTCTCCTACCACCTCACCCACCAGAATGCCCCCTTCTCTTATCTGTATGGCATTTGCCTTTTTGAGATTAAGGAGGAACCTTGATCTCTTATTGGGTTTAGACTTCCTCCTTCCATCTTGGGTTTGCCAAGAAGGCAACATGTACCCAGCAGGGAGACTTGCTGGAGGTGAGAAGAGAAAGAACGAACACTTAGCAGCCAAAGAGCCCACAGACTTCCAGGGAGATGGGACCTTCCTCCTCTTCCCTTATGGTACCATAACGAGTATGCCTGACCCTTCTTCAAGACTGATCCAGGTGCTTTGCCAAGCACACAGCTCACATGCCCTCATTCACTCCTCACAGCCATATGGTAAGTCCCACCTTAGCATCATCCAGATTTTCAGACGAGGAACTTGAGACAGAGAGAGGTTGAATAACTTGCTCAAGTTCCCAGAGGCAGTCCTTCTTTGGAGGGGACATGTACCACCACTGTGCTAACCCTTCTGCCAGGAAGGCTATGCTAGAGGGCCAACTGGTCAGTATCCAAGTGGGTTCTGGCACAGCCTTCTGCAGGAGGGGCTTCTGCAACCAGCATTTTCTAGAGACATGGGATTTCCAAAAAAGACATCTAGCACTAGGTGGGGAGAGGAATAGAGTCAGATACATAAAAGTGAAAAGCCCAAGACAGCTATGCAAAAGACAGCTATGCACCATACATGTGAAAGTGACAGATGAAGGAGCCTGGAAACGTGAGAGAGACAGTGTGCCTAGGAGGGCACAGGAGTCATGATAGTGAGCATGCTGCTCAAGGTCACTTGGCAGAAGTATTCTGTCAATTTTATTGATGACCCTTCTGGGAGATGATCTGCCACCAAACAAGACCATGTAGGCCAGAGAAGAGGCCAAAATCTTTGTTGGAGAAATTCTCAATGAGCTCTTTCACCATTTCCAGGACTGAGCCGCCTATGACAGCTGTAGGACTATTGTGGCAGCTGTGCCCATTCCCTCACATCACTCATGACCAGACAAGGCTTCGTCTCACATCTCACACTTCACACTGTCACTTGGCACCTTGCACCATCCTGCCTCTGTGAAGATGTGAGATGCCCCAGGTCCTGCTTAGCACTTACCCTCATGTCTGGCTCTTAGGGCAGAGCCTGTGGGATATAGGGTAGGCTGCATGAAGACATCACTAGGACTCTGTCAACATGTGGGTCATCCTGCACACCATGCTGGGTGACCCTTGATAATGGGGATGCTTCTCTGATAATGGGATCCCCTTCCCTAGAAGTTACCTTGAGGGGCCAGGTAATAAAACCTGGGATGTGTGCAGGAGAAAACTACCCATGGAGCAAATTTTGAGAATAATGAAAAGAAAGAGCCAGCAGGTAAAATCTCCACTTTTCTCAAGTTTCCAGCATTTCTGCATGGCTCCCCAGGCAAGTTATGCCTGGCCAGGCCACTGCATATTCTGGTAAAGCTATGGCCAACACAGTCACACACCATATTCAATTTGTTCTCCCTCCTTCCAGACTGACTCCTCTTTCCTCCTAGCATTACATTCTGTCCAATGAAGCATCAGCATGGAAGTCCCGTTTCAAGTCCTGGTATCTAGAGAACCCAACCTAAGACAGAGCTGGATCTTGTGGCTTTTGTGGGCAGAGAGGGAGAGAAGACATTTAGGGAAATCACAGCATGGCAGTAATGTTGGGGAATCAGAGGAGACCAGTCTGAGTACAGGAGTTTTATCCAGAAGCATAATTTCCATAAAGCTATGTAGGTAGGTCAAGGTCAGGAAGGCCTTGAAGGGTGGTTTGGACATTTAGGCTTAATTCTACAGTCCAGGTGGGAACACATCCAGTGGTCCCATGTGGGCACACCTGGAAGAAGAGGCCCATACTCAGATTAAATGGGTCTGACTTTAAAGGATGTGCCAGGTGAATCAGAGATACCCCAATGGGACAAACACTAAGGAGGATTAATGAAGATTAATGAGGAGTCATTAATGCTTTTGTGCAGAGAGGTGACACAAGTAGAACAGAGTTTGAGGAAAAGGATTTGGGTAGGGGATTGGAGGAGAAGTCTTACTAGTGCCAGAGTCCAGAGAGGAGACATGAGAAGGCCCAGCCAAGGGAGGAGGTCAACTGAGGCAGAATTGTCAGTTAGGGGGAGGATTCACAAGAAGAAGAAAAAACGTTGCACTGAGCTACTTCCAGAACCATCTAGGGTGCTCGCCAGCAAGCCAGATGTCTATACTGGAAAATGTCCACACACATGACAGAGCCTGGTCAAAGCCAGGATCTGGCAGCTATGTACACAAAGTCCCAGAAATCATGGGCCCAGGCGGGGCTGGGAGATCCTACAGTGAGATCCCGGGAGATGGCAGACACCAGGGTGACTGCTATATAAAGAGAAATCCAGACAGAGAGTTCCATTCTCCCAGACTCTCTCTAGATGGCTCATTGACCCCACCTCTCACCCTCTGCCCACCAGAACTCCAACCAATGGTTTCCCCTGTCTCAGTCTGGCGGGAGGGTGGCCACAGAGGAAGTTGGAACATGTGCCAATGAATGAAAACGGGCTCTTGGAGTGGGCACCAGTGAACGGAGACAAGGACGCAGAACAGTGTTGAGGAAGACAAGGTAAACTAGCCATGGCTCAAGAGTCCATCACTGGTGAGTCCATCACAGGTCACCTTTTCTTCCTAATAAATAGCTCTGCACCATCCCCTCTCTCAAGCTCTACCCCATTGCTCTAGTCAAGCCTCCCTGCTGCACACCATTTGCTTCTCTTTCTCATTGGTCTTCCTGTTGCCCATCACAAAACTGATCTTGAATGCTTTCTGTACCAATCATTTCAGTGGCTCCTCATTGGCCCAAATCCCTTAGCTGAGCATCTAAGCCCATTCATTTCCTATATTCAAGATAGTCCTGAGACGGCTGTGTTCCCATTTCACCTCCTCACTTAGGAGCAGACATCTTTGAATTCACTTGACTTTTGACCAAGAAAGAGCATTCCCCTGGAAAGTGACACACAAGGAATGAAATTTAAATTTCAATGCAATTAAGGCCTTATTCGGATGAGTGTCTTCTATTTTCCTTGATGGATTAACCTCACTGAGTGGCTGCATTGCAGCTTTTCAAGTCCACCGGAGGTAAGTTTAGATCAGCTGTTTTCACTCCAAACTATACATTGGCCATCTACTATCAATTCCAAGTTTGAAAGGTGACAACCATGAAACCCAAGACCAAAAGAGGCTTTCTTCCATCTCCTTTTGTGAAGGTTTGGGCTCAAGTCATCGTGGGTATAAAAATGTCAAGCAACACAGAAAGCATACACATTAAACCACCTGGAGCGTTTGGATGTTCTGCAGTGGACACCAGAGGCTCATGTACTCTTGGGTATGGTAGCCCACTTTCTGCTCTACCCCTTCCTGGCTGCATACCAGAAGCACAGGTGTGCATTCTGTAGCATGCTGTCTGTGGCTGGTGATATTGAGATGAGCACAGGAGCATCTGCCCAAAGACCCTACAACCTCAATGTCTGGAAATATGGTAGTACAAAAGTCAACGCAGTAGCATATATTTTACTGCTGTATCCCATCTGTTAGGATCTAATAAGTCCCCCGTTCTCTCTTAGATAAGATGGGGAGGCCATTACTCTTATTTTCAACACATGGGAGAGACAAGCCACACAGACTGGGACAGTACAGGAGAATCAAAGAAGTGAGTCTCCAGAACCTAGATGTTTTCTGCCAATGGAAAACTTGCTTTTATCTCCCTAAAGTCATCAGATTGGATAAGTTCCTCCCCACCCTCCCATCCCTTTCTGTCTTCCTTGCTGTTCACCCTATGCTTCAACTTCAGGGCTCAGAGTGTAGGTCCCAGGACAAAGCATAGGTCAAATGGTTTGTACTTCTGGATTCATGCTGAAACTGTTTGTTCAACTTCAGCTGTCCTTCTCTCAAGAAGACTATTTCATATCCTCTAAGGTACAGCTTTTGGTTTTTACTCCTGTCCTAAAAATTTTATCTCCAACTCTTCACCTTTCTGACATACATTTGGGGTGAGATGAGCCCTGCCCGAGGTTCCTATAGGGTTTGGTTATGTTCATGAAAGTATTTGTAGTTGTGGTAGCGGCAGCAACGAGGTAACATTTGTTGAGCATTTACCTCGTGCACACCTGGCACAGTGTCTTCCCTACTCTGGCCTGAGTGGGCAGAGTGAGGTGAGGCTAATGGTCTGGTTATCTATTGCTGGTTTTATTCTCTTCTCCAACTCTACTGCAGGTTGACTGGGCTCAACTGACTGGTTCTCCTTCATGGTTTCTCATGCAGTTTTAGTCAGATGGTGGCTAGGACTGGAGTCTTCTGAAGACGTACTCCTCATGGTTCCATAGCCTGGCCGAGAAGAATCAACTAGCTGAGGGAGGGAGCTTAGGCATCTCTCTCCCTCCCTCCCTCCCTCTCTCTCTCTCTCTCTCTCTCTCTCTCTCTCTCTCTCTCTCTATCTCTCTCACCCCTTTGTGAGCTTCTGTTTCCTCTTTTCAAAGCTGGTAAAAATTAAACTAATTATCTCACAGGATTGTTGGAAAAATCAAATAAGCAGGGAAACACTTGACAAATGCTAGCTGATATAGTAACAACTGTTAGTATTAAGAAGACTTGGGGACCACAGAACATCTTCAGAAACTTAAGAGCTATCATTGGTATAAAGAATAGTAATCCTTGGTACAGAGCTACAGAGGAAAAACTGAGACTAATGGGTGGAACTTGTATAAAAGTAGATTCTAGTGCAATTTATAACAATAAAGTTTGTCATAAATGGAACAGGGTCCCATGAAAAGGAATGAGTTCCCAGTTATTGAGCAGGTTCAACACAACCTAGCTTGGATGGCAAAGGGACACCTGCTACCTGCTACCTAATTAAATTAGATTAAATTCATTCTGCATCTTTTCTCACAACTCCCTGTATAAGTCTCTGATTGTATTTGGAATACACTGATGGAATGAAGAACAAGCAATGTGCACATCATCCTTATATCTTCATCCAGGCATTCATTTATTCGACAGACATTTATTGATCAGCTTGCATGTACCAGGTTTCATGCAAGGTACTTGAGACAGGATGGTGATGGTAACAGCTCTGTGAATACAAGGGGTACAGGAGTCTATTGAGAGACACAGAAAATGACAAATCTATGCAATAGGATTAGTACTCTGTGGGGAAAATGCCCAGGAGAAGACCACCTAATCCCATCCATGAAGAGGAGGGGAGAGAAACTGGGGGATGAGCAGAAGTTTGGAGACAAAAATGGTGAGAAGGGGTAGGAAGGAAACATGAGCCATGAAGAGGGAATAGTATGTGGTGGAGAGAGGTAGATAGATCATGGCAGAGGAGGTCACTATTAGCCTTCTCAGGATTTAAGAGAGTGGATTGGACATCCTTAGAAGAGCTCTGTTGATCATTTTGAGGTATTCTTGTGCCCCTGCCATATTTTCTATGATGGATTAAATCATGCCTCCACAAAGACATGTTCAAGCCCTAACCCCTGGTCCTGTGGATGTGAACTCCTTTATAAACTGGGTCCTATTAGGATGACACCACCCTGAAACAGGATGGGCCTTAATCCAATATAACTGGAGCTCTTATAAGAAATGGAAATGTGGCCACCACCAAGTGCCACAGATTTCAGAGAAAGCATGACTGGCTGATACCTTGATTTTGCACATCTAATTCCCCAAATGATGGTACAATAAATTCCTATTATTTAAGCCACCCAATCTGTAGGATTGTTATTATAGCCTTGGTAAATTAAGACATTTGCTATCCTCCAAACTCCCTTTAAAGCCTCCCAATTAGAAAACTATTTTTGAGCTGATGAAGGCTTGTCTTAATATTAAGTTTGCAGTAGAAAGGAAAGAAGAGATTAGAAGAAAAAGACCTGCAAGGAAGAATCGAGATGCCTTGGAATTGGAATTGATTATAAATAACAGATGGACAATTAAGTTAATTTTTGAAGATGATCAAGATTTTGAATCTGATAGACACAGGAGGAATAGAATTTTAGAAGGGAAAGATAAGGAATTCACTTTGAAACATGGTGACTCAGAGGCAAGAGTGGGGCAGGAAATGTCCCTTAGGTAATTAAAGAAAAGTGGCCAGAGACTGAGTGAAAGTTGGGCTGGATTGACTGACTCAAGAACACAAGGAGATAGACCTTTGCTTCTACCATGTCAGAGTAACTGTAACAGATTTTTCCTCCCATAATAAGGAACTAGAAAATTGGGCAAAATATATGAAACCTGGGATAAGTGGCCATGCAGGACTTTGATCCCTGAAAGGAGAGAACAAATTAGATGAATTATAAGATTTCCCCAGCTTTTCCCCTGGAGGTACTTTCCAACGCATGGCACAGGCAGTGTGAACTCAAGCAGAGTACAGCTGTCTCATGAAGTGAGAAGATAAGGACTGTCATATGAGAAGCCCGAGGCTGGAATTGGTGGACTCTGACATGGGAGAAGAGGACACTCCATTTAAAAAAAGCTCCAGAAACCTGCGTAGAAGCCCCTTAGGAGTCTGCTGCTTAATACCAAGTAGCAAATGGGTCAGGTGAAACTCCATAAGGCTTGGTAGAGAACTATCAGGTAGCTGTAAGCCAAACAATTCCTAGAATCCATACATGGATGGGAGATTTTCAAGTTCTGGTCAGCCAGAGTGGACTTTATTAAACACCTCTGACACTCAGGGAGACCCCAGAGAGTTACACTTGATTAATAAGGCTAAATAAAATAGCCTTAAATTTTACTTATTTATTTTTTGCATGGGCAGGCACTGGGAATAGAACCTGGGTCTCTGTAATGGCAGGTGAGAATTCTGCCACTGAGCCACCATCACACTGCCCCAAAATAGGCTTAAATTAAAGAGTAACGTAGACTTGTCCTAAAAGAAATTCAAAACAAGCCTAAACAGATCAAACTAATCCACCAGTAACTGTACTCTGAAGGATAAAAAATGCAAACACTCAACAATGTAATACTCAAAATATCTAGTATCAATTAAAAAAAATACTAGACATATGAAGAATCCGAATAGTGTCATTCATCACATGGAAAAAAACGTTGAATAGAAACATACTCAGAAGTCACAGACACGATAGAATTGGAAAAGGTCTTTAAAAAAATAAGTATGCTCAAGTTTTTTAAGTGAAAATAATGAGAAAAAAGTATTAAAAAGTACCAAATGGAACTTCTAGAGCTGAAGACTAAGATATCTTATTATAAGATTATAAGAATAAGAAGAAAAGATCAGCAAACCTGAAAATATAGAACTAGAAATTATCCAATGGAAACAGAGAAAAATGATTGAAAAAATGAGCAAATCCTCAGTGATCAATAGAGCAATTCAAGCAGCATAACATATGTGTAATTGGAGTCCAAGAATAAGAGAATTTGGATGGGTCAGAAATGTATTTGAAGAAATAATGGCTGAAAATTTCCTGATCTGATAAAAATTATAATCCAGATCCAAAAAGCTGAATAGACACTAACAGGATAAACACAAAGAAAGTCATACCAAGGCACATCATGACCCAATTACTGGAAGTCAGTCATAAAGAGAATACCCTAAAATAATTCAGAATTAAAAAACACCTTCCATACAGGGGAACAAAAATTAGAATTATTATAGCTTCTCATCAGAAACAGCTCATGTCAGAAGACAATGAAGTGACATACTTAAAATTCTGAAAGAAAAATACAGATCAACTTAAAATTCTGAATTCAGTAAAACTATCCTTCAAAAATGAAGGTGAAATAAGGACTTTTAAAGACAAACAAAAGCTGAGAGAATTCAGGGTCAGCAAAGCTGCACTGTAAGAAGCGTTAGAATTTTCCAGACTGAAAGATAATGCTGCCAAAATGGAAACTCTGACCTACACAAAACGATGGAGAGCATCAAGAATGGTAAATATGCAGACATATAAAAATAATTCATTTTCATCTTTAAGTTTTTTAAAAGATAATTTATTGTTTTTAAAAATTGTAGTGTTCTGGGAGGTTAAGAAGCATTAGAAGAGTTGAGGCAGGCTAGAACAGGGACCTCAGAGGGGAGAGAAGCCTTTGGACGAAGACAATTAATCAAGGTCAAGAAGGTCTTGTCTCTGCAGACATCGTGCCTGGGGGTTACCCACTTAGGAGGAACAACTGGCAACAGCTGATCCATCTGGAGCCCAAAGACCCGACCTAAACCATCCACGGAGAAGGGTGGAGCCAACCTACCCACCCAAATGTACCTTCTACCACCAGCACTAGAGGGGAGGGTAGAAGAGAAAGCATGGAAGAGGGAGAAGAAGTAAAGCTAATCTGTAGAAGCAAATGGCCCCTCATTGCCTATGGCCTCACCTTTCTCACCAATGTCTTTGTGAGGGTGCAAAAAAAAAAAGGGAGGGCTAAAAAAGAGGGAGTATCTTATTACATGTGTTCTCATCAATTTTCTGCCTGCTTACTCTACATAAGTGGGTTCTTGTGGCATGGCCAAGAATCTGGAAGCTGAAATCCAGCAACAGAAGCAAAATAGATGACAATATTAGTACACAGGATAGGAAGGAGAAATGGAAGCTTATTACTGTAAATTTGTTACATTATACATGAAATGATATGTTATTTGAGGGAGTCTGTGATTTGTTAAAAGGCACACGGTAAGACCTAGAGCAAGAATTTAAAAATCTCTGCAGATTTTTTTGAAATTGACAAACTTATTCTAAAATTTACATGAATATAAAACACCCAACAAAATGATTTCTAAAAGCAATAGCAAAATGACAGACCTAAATTTCTTGATTTCAAGACTTACTATAAAATCAAAGACAGGCAAAGAGATGGATGGATTAGTCAATGGAAGAGAATAGAGATGAGAGAATTAGATTCATGCATTTGTGGCCAATTACTTTTCAATAAAGGTGATGCGATAATTTAATGAAAACACGATCGTGTTTTCAATAAACGGTGCTGGAGCAATTGAACATCCATATGCAAAAATGAACGTTGATTCTTACCTCATACCATATGCAAAATTTAACTTGAAATGCATTGTAAACGTAAATATAGAGGCTAAAATTATGAAACTTTTGAAATAGAACAGGAAAAATATGCATGGCCTTGAGGTAAGCAAAGATGTCATAGGACACAGAAAGGACAAACCACAAAAAGAAATGCTAATAATTTGCATATCATTCAATATTAAAATCTTCTGCTTTTCAAAAAACACTGTTAAAAGAATTTAAGTCAAACCAAAGACTGAGAAAATATTCACAATACACATACTTGACAAAAATTTGTATCCAGAATACATAAAGAACTATAGCACAATAAAAGAAATTGTTTCAGTTTGCTAATGCTGTTGGAATGCACTATGCCAGAAATGGATTGACTTTTTCAAAGCAGATTTATTGTCACAAATTTACAGTCCTGAGACTATGAAAATGTCCGAAGTAAGGCATCCAGAGAAAGATACTTTGACTCTGAAGAAAGGCCAATGGTGTCTGGGGATTCTCTGTCAACTGGGAAGGTTCAAGGTGACATCTGTTGTCTTCTCCCAGCTTCTGCTCTCAAATGGCTTTCTCAGTTTTTGTTTCCAGTGGCTTTCTTTCTAAGTATCTGTGGGTCCTCACTTAGCTTCTCCAGGGCAGATTCTGGGTTTCATCTCTGAGCTTAGCATCTCCAAATTCTGTTATTTGGCTTCATCTCTCTGTTCTGTGTGTGGATGCTGAGCTCTCTCTCTCTCTCTCTCCATGAGCGCATTTAAGGACTCCAGTAAATTAATTAACAACTGCCTCGAATGGGTGGGTTCACATCACCATGGAAACAACGTAATCAAAATGTCCCCCCCCATTAAGTCTGCACCCACAAGATTGGATTAAAAAAAGAGCATGGCTTTTCTGGGGTACATAACAGTATCAAACCAGCACAGAAGTCAACTTCATTTTTTAAAAATGGGCAAATTAGATGAACAGACACTTCACACAAGAAGATACCTGAGTGGCAAATAAGTGCATGAAAAGAAACTCAACATCATTGGTAATCAGAGAAATACAAACTTCAATGACAAAGAGATACTACTTCACAACTGTTAGAAGGGCTGAAATCAAAATGAAAATACCCATGTCCTGAGTTTGTGGGGCAACTGGAATGCTAATGCATCACTGCTCATTAGATAAAATAACACAGCCATTTTGGAAAACAGCTTCCCAGTTTCTTATGAAGTTAAACGTACAATACAACCCATCATTCACTCTTAGACATTTACCCAAGAGAAATAGAAACTTATGTCCATGCCGAGACTTGTTCACAAATATTCGTAGCAGCTTTATTCATAGTAGCCAAGAATGGAAATGATTCAAATAACCATCCAAATGATCCAAATTTACCCATTAAATGGGTAAATAAATTGTGGTATAGTCACACAAAAGAGTACTATTCAGCAATACAAAGCAACAAAGTACCGATAGACTCAATAATACGGATATGCAAAATAAGGGAAACAAAATCAAAAGCACATGCTATATGATTCTATTCACATGAAATTCTAGAATAGGCAAAACTGATCTTTATTGACACAAAACCAATCAGAATTTCCTTTACGCTGGAGGTTGAGATGATGTGATTGACCACAAAGTGGCAAGAGGCAATTGTTTGCAGTAATGTTCTATATTTTGTGTTTATGATGATCATATGTACACAGTTGTCAGAATTAAGCAAACTACAGTTAAATAGGTGCTGTAAATTATTTGTAAACTAGACCTCAATAAAGTTGACTTTTTAAAAATATGAAATGTATTCCAGGGACAAGTGCAATAGTTTGCATGGAACCCTGCAAACAATTCTGCCTCACTGTATTGTGATATGAAATGGAAGGCCCAGCAAATCTTGCTGAAGAGGTGGGCAAAGCCAGAACATACAAGCCCTTCCATGGCCAGCTAAGAACCAGAACTGTGTCCTGACCATGCTGGCTAATGAAGGGTTTTTTTCAGAGGGCTGACATAGTGAGAGTTTCCACCCTCATATCTGGTACTTGTCTGGGTACTAAACTGTACAAGACCAGGTCAGAGGCCTGGGGACGAAGCCAGATAGGCAGAATACTTGGAAATATGAGAACAAGGTAAGAAAAATAATTAGGAAGTAGGTTGGGAGGACTTGGAAATTGATTTGCTAAAGTGTTAAGGGAAGGCTGGCCTTATTTAAAACATAAAAGAGTCTACAGGTAAAAATTTTAAATGATAATAACTCTATGAAAAATGGGCAACTTGGACACCTCACAAAGGAAGACGTACACACAGCCAACAAGCCCATAAAAAAGCAAACTGTGCTCAGCCTCACTGATCAATCTGAGAAAGCAACTCTACCGCTCCACACCTACCTGATGGGCAAAAGCAGAACCTGACATCATCCAGTGTTGGTGAGGGTGTGGAGCAGCTGAAACGCTTGGTGCCTGCCCTAGAACTCTTGATCACACAACCACTTTGGAGCACAATCAAGCACATGATAGATAAATTAGAGTTGATTTTGCAGACTACAGCACTTTAATCAGGACACCAAAATTTTGCTGCATCATAGCCAAACACCACAGTGGAAATGGCTCTGGGTTCTAGGGACAGCAAAGGATTTTTACAGATATAGAAAGGAAATTAGCTACTATCCCATTGATTGGACCTGGATTTGTCCATCTAATAGGGCTTAGGGCAGGTGGGCTTTATCTGTATTGGGTTAATAGCCATGAACTAAGGGGTTTGCTTTGCTATCTGGGTCAGCTGCTTGGTGGGGATTTTAAATTTCAAGATAAAGAGGTAACTCAAGCGGGCATGAGTTTTTGTTTGTTTTGTTGGTTTTTTTTTTTTTGCTCTGAGCATACCCAAGCCTTTCTCTATACAATTTTATCAAGCATTATCCATACCAGGTGAATGCACACATTCCCTCTGGTCGACCGATTTCATTCCTGGATGTTTGTATAACCTGGCGCATAAATGTACCCAGAGACATACAGGAGATTGCTGTGGAAATATTGATTACAAGAGCCCCAAAGTGGAAACAAGCCAGGCTTCCATCGGCACTAGAAGAGAGACGTGAATTGTGGAATAATCTTACAATGAAGTACTTAAGCAACAATAAAAATAAACCAACTACCTTCACACGCATGGATGAATCTCACAAAAGTAATGTTGGGTGAGAGAAGCCAGACACCATATAATGCACATGGTGTGATGCGATTGTATCTTCAACCACTGGTCAAGCGGTCAGGGATGAACACGGAGGCAAAGCTTCAGCAAAGCACAGCAAAGAAGGGACGTGGTCTGCATTAGCATCAGGAGGTGTCTTCCCCACAGGAGGGGTGCTCCAGGGGCTCTTGGGGTGCAGGCCAATTTCCATTGCTCATTCAGCCGCTAGTTACACAGCTGTCTGCTTTAGAACTGTTTGTTAAACTGAGCGCCTATTTTCCATGCACTTTTCTATATATTATATTTCATAACTTAAATGTTTTTAAATATAAAGGTCAGCAGAGAAGGGTGGACTTTGAAAGCTGCAGATGTGCAGGGCCTATGTGTACGGTGACAAGGGCTGCACAATGCCAGGGGGCGCTGTTCACATAGACGCCAAATGGGGCGCATCCTTCCTCTCTGTAGTTCCCTCCTGTGGCCCTCAAGCTCTCCTCATCCTCCCCAGAAGCAGCTGCTCAGAGAGGCAGTGGTCAGAGCCTCAAGGACCCTTTAAGGGAGCCAGCAACAGTTTACAGTGAAGTAAGAGAATTTCAGGGTGAAGGGGAGGGGCTGTGAAAAAGACACAGGAAAAAAGATTACCTGGACCCCTAGAGCAGAGGGGGCTAGGTTTGCCCTCCCAGGGCCGGCATCTTCTGTTTCAACCCTCTCCTCTTGAGGGTGAGGAAACCGAGATGAGAATTCAGGGGTCAGTCTGCCTCCCTGGGCTTCCCCTGGGCCCCCCTTCTGCTTTCTCATTCTAATTTGATGGATTAATGATTCCTGTGGGTAGAAATGTTATTCTATTAACACATTTGCAAGATAATAGGAACTTCCACCTCAATGTGGAAATTCAAGCCCAGAGAAGGCCAGTGGAGAAAGAGGTTTGGGGCAGGAGTTTGCCCCTCTTTGGGGTTCAGGATACTCTGTGAATTCCCAGAGAAACCTTGAACTTTCCAGAGAAGTTAAATAAGCCAGAATCCTGCAAATGCCCAGGGAGTTCACAGACACTCTACCAGATTCGCACCTGCCAGGGAGGCCAGACCCAACCCCAGCTTTAGCCCTGAGAACCTGGGGCCAGGTGAAAAGGCAGGCATCCTTTTGTTTTCCTTGCTCAAGCCCTGGATTAAGAAATGAGCAGAGACCAGGGTGCAAGTCTCAGGAGACCTGCAGGGAAGCAGCTGCTGCAGGGCCATTGCTGTGGGTTGGAGCTCACCTGGCTTGTTACAAAATCCAGGAAACGGATGAGAAATCTCAAACAACAACAAAACCCACCCAGCATTAGCCCTAATCGAAGCCAAATGAGTGTGATTAAGGCAGAGAGGAATGTCTGGGATATTCTAAACACCATCACATGATTTTGGAAAAGAGAAGCAGCATTCAGAAGCCACAGGTAGCAGCCACACAAGGTATAACAGTGCTTTTTAAAAAAATTTTATTTATTATTTTTTTATTATGATCATTCCGTTCTACATATATAATCAGCAATTTATAATATCATCACATAGTTGCATATTCATCAACATGATAATTTCTTAGAACATTTGCATCAATTCAGAAAAGGAAATAAAAAGACAACAGAAAAAAGATTCATACATACCATACCCCTTACCTTGTTTTAACATTTGTTCCCCCTATTATTTATTTTTATTTCATTTGTTTTACTCTTCTGCTGATAAGGTAGATAAAAGGAGCATCAGACACAAGGTTTTCACAATCACACAGTCACATTGTGAAAACTGTATCATTATACAATCATCTCCAACAAACATGGCTACTGGAACACAGCTCCACATTTTCAGGCAGTTCCCTACAGCCTCTCCATTAGATCTTGACTAACAAGGTGATATCTATTTAATGGGTAAGAATAACCTCCAGGAAAAAACCTCTTGACTCTGTTTGGAATCTCTCAGCTATTGATGCTTTATTTTGTCTCATTTCAGTCTTCCCCATTTTGGTCTAGAAGGTTTTCTCAATCCCTTGATGCTGAGTCCCAGCGCATTCTAGGATTTCTGTCCCACATTGCCAGGAAGGTCCACACCCCTGGGAGTCATGTCCCACGTAGACAGTGCAAGGGCAGTGAGTTTGCTTGTTGTGTTGGCTGGAGAGAGAGGCCACATCTGAGCAACAAAAGAGGTTCTTTTGGGGGTGACTCTTAGGCCTAATTTTTAAGTAGGCTTGACCTATCCTTTGTGGGGTTAAGTTTCATATGAACAAATCCCAAGATTGGGGACTCAGCCTATAGCTTTGGTTGTCCACACTGCTTGTGAGAATATCAAGAATTCAACTTGGGGAAGTTGAATTTTCCCCCTTTCTAACCATCCCCCAAAGGGGACTTTGCAAATACTTTTTTATTCACTGTTCAAATCACTCTGGGATTTATCAGGGCATCACTCTGGACATACCAACAAAATCTCATGCCCTACTCAAGGTTCTGTATACTTACGGTGTTCAGTTAAGCTGTCTACATATGTTATATTAGGAAATGCACTAGTCAAAATATAAATTTTGTTCCAAATAAACATTTTTGGCTTTAGTCTCACACATAAGCTAAAATTTTTAAATATTAATTACCATCTATTTTCAACACCCTACAGTAATGACATTCCTTTGTTCTTCCTCATGCAAAAACATTTCTTAAATTTGTACATTCAGTCACTATCATTATACACTCCAGGCATTCCTAGATTATACCATCTCAGTCTTTATCATCTATTTTTCTTTCTGATTTCATTTGTGCTGCCAGCCCTCCTCCCTCTATCATTCTCACATTCAGCTTCATTCAGTGTTTTAACATAACTATATTACAGTTAGGTAGTATTGTGCTATCCATTTCTGAGTTTATACAATCAGTCCTGTTGCACAATCTGTATCCCTTCAGCTCCAATTACCCAATATCTTACCCCATTTCTATCTCCTGATGGTCTCTGTTACTAATGAAATTCTCCAAGTTTATTCACTGATGTCAGTTCATACCAGTGAGACCATACAGTATTTGTCCATTTGTTTCTGGCTAATCTCACTCAGCATAATGTCCTTAAGGTCCATCCATGTTGTTACATACGTCATAACTTTATTCTGTCTTACAGCTGCATAAAATTCCATCATATGCATATACCACAGTTTGTTTAGCCACCCATCTGTTGATGGACATTTTGGCTGTTTCCATGTCTTCGCAATTGTAAATAATGCTGCTATAAACATTGGTATGCACATATCCATTTATGTCCTTGCCCTCATGTCCTCTGAGTAGATACCTAGCAATGGTATTGCCGGGTCATATGGCAATGCTATATTTAGCTTCCTGAGGAACTGTCAAACTGCCTTCCACAATGGTTGTACCATTTGACATTCCCACCAACAGTGGATAAGCGTGCCTCTTTCTCAACATCTTCTCCAGCACTTGTCATTTTCTGTTGTATTGATAATGGCCATTCTGGTGGGTGTGAGATGATATCTCATTGTGGTTTTGATTTGCATTTCCCTAATAGCCAGGGAAGTTGAGCATCTTTTCATGTGCCTTTTGGCCATTTGTATTTCCTCTTCTGAGAAGTGTCTGCTCAAGTCTTTTTCCCATTTTGTAATTGGGTTGTCTGTCTTTTTGTCATTGAGTTGAACAATCTCTTTATATATTCTGGATACTAGACCTTTATCTGATATATCATTTCCAAATATTGTTTCCCATTGTGTAGGCTGTCTTTTTACCTTCTTGACGAAGTTCTTTGATGCACAAAAGTGTTTAATTTTGAAGAGTTCCCATTTATTTATTTATTTCTTCAATGCTCTTGTTTTGGGTGTAAGATCTAGGAAACTGCCTCATATTATAAGATTTATAAGATATCTCCCTACATTTTCTTCTAAGAGTTTTATGGTCTTAGATCTAATGTTTAGGTCTTTGATCCATTTTGAGTTAATTTTTGTATAGGATGTGAGATGTGAGTCCTCTTTCATTCTTTTGCGTATGGATATCCTGTTCTCTAGGCACCATTTATTGAAGAGACTGTTCTGTCCCAGGTGAGTTGACTTGACTGCCTTATCAAAGATCAATTGTCTATAGATGAGAGGGTCTGTATCTGAACACTCTATTCTATTCCATTGGTCAGTATATCTATCTTTATGCCAGTACCATGCTGTTTTGACCACTGTAGCTTCATAATATGCATTAAAGTCAAGTAACATGAGACCTCAAACTTCGTTTTTTTCCTCAGGATACTTTTAGCTATTCGAGGCACCCTGCTCTTCCATATAAATTTGGTTATTGTTTTTCTATCTCTGAAAAGTAAGTTTTTGGGATTTTAATTGGTATTGCATTGAATCTGTAAATCAATTTAGGTAGAATTGACGTATTAACTATATTTAGTCTTCCAATCCATGAACACAGTATGCCCTTCCATTTATTTAGGACTTCTGTGATTTTTTTTAACAATTTCTTGTAGTTTTCTTTGTATAGGTCTTTTGTCTCTTTAGTTAAATTTATTTCTAAATATTTTATTCTTGTGGTTGCAATTACAAATGGAATTCTTTTCTTGATTTCCCCCTCAGATTGTTCATTACTAGTGTATAGAAACATTACAGATTTTTGAGTGTTGATCTTGTAACCTACCACTTTGCTGTACTCATTTATTTGCTCTAGTATTTTTGCTGTGGATTTTTCGGGGATTTCAACATATAGTATCATATCATCTGCAAACAGTGAGAGTTTTACTTCTTCCTTTCCGATTTTGTTGCCTTGTATTTCTTTTTCTTGTCTAATTGCTCTGGCTAGAACTTCCAACACGATGTTGAATAACAGTGGTGATAGTGGACATCCTTGTCTTGTTCCTGATCTTAGGGGACAAGTTTTCAGTTTTTCCCCATTGAGGATGATGTTAACTGTGGGTTTTTCATATATTTCCTTTATCATTTTGAGGAAGTTCCTTTCTATTCCTATCCTTTGAAGTGTTTTCAACAGGAAAGGATGTTGAATTTTGTCAAATGCCTTTTCTGCATCAATTGAGATGATCATGTGATTTTTCCGCTTTGATTTGTTGATATGGTGTATTACATTAATTGATTTTCTTATGTTGAACCATCCTTGCATACCTGGGATGAATCCTACTTTGTCACAGTGTATAATTCTTTTAATGTGCTGTTGGATTCGATTTGCTAGAATTTTGTTGAAGATTTTTTGCATCTATATTCATTAGAGAGATTGGTCTATAGTTTTCTTTTTTTGTAATATCTTTGTCTGGCTTCGGTATGAGGATGATGTTGGCTTCATAGAATGAGTTAGGTAGCATTCCCTCCTCTTCAATTTTTTTGAACAGTTTGAGCAGGATTGGTACTAATTCTTTCTTGAATGTTTAGTAGAATTCACATGTGAAGCCATCTGGTCCTGGACTTTTCTTTTTGGGAGCTTCTTAATGATGATTCAATTTCTTTACTTGTGATTGGTTTGTTGAGGTCATCTATTTCTTTTCGAGTCAAAGTTGGTTGTTCATGGCTTTCTAGAAAGTTGTCCATTTCATCTACATTGTTGAATTTATTAGCATAAAATTGTTCATAGTATCTGCTCATTACTTCCTTTATTTCTGTGGGGTCAGTGGTTATGTCTCCTCTTCTATTTCTGATCTTATTTATTTGCATCCTCTCTCTTCTTCTTTTTGTCAACCTCACTAAGTGTCCATCAATCTTATTGATTTTCTCATAGAACCAACTTCTGGTTTTGTTGATTTTCTCAATTGTTTTCATGTTCTCAATTTCATTTATTTCTGGTCTAATCTTCATTCTTTCTTTCCTTTTGCTTGCTTTGGGGTTAGTTTCCTGTTCTTTCTCTAGTTCTTCCAAGTGGACAATTAATTCCTCGATTTTTGCCCTTTCTTCTTCTTTGATATAGGCATTTAGGGCAATAAATTTCCCTCTTAGCTTATTCTGGACCACTAGCTTAGTTTTGTTTAACAGAGCAGAATTTTTCAGTTCTTGTTTCTTACCCTGCCTGTATGGTGCCTTCTTCCCCTCTCCCTTAGGAGGGTCTACGTAGGTATTATAGACCCCAACCAGATTTTCCCAGACCAAACTGGCCTCCTGTCAGGAGGAAAGAGTCAGCTGCGTCAGTTTTCCCTGAGGGTAAGATCCAGCAGGTTGAAAGATTTTCCTGTGAAGTCTCTGCACTCTGTTTTTCTTATCCTGCCCAGTATGTGGTGCTTGTCTGCCTGCAGGTCTCTCCAGCATAAGATGATGCAGTACTTTTAACTTTGGCGGACTCTCCCTGCTGGGGGCGTGTTGGAGATAGAGGAGAGGTTGTAGGCTGGTTTTAGTGGCTTCAATTTACCAAGCCCTGGTGTCTGAGTTTCTTGAGGGAGGGATTCCACATAAGCTGGGCCCCACCCCTCCCCTGGGGAAGCTCTACAATAAGCTTGTTTCTGCCTATGCCTGGGGCAGTTGCAGCCTGAGAAGTCCTGCCGCTGTATCCAAAGGCAGTCAAGCCTTTGTAGAAAAACAGCCACAAAAAAGGAAGAGAAAAATCCTTTTCAGAGCAGGACCCTGTTCCTCAGGTTTGCCAATCAAGAGCATAAGCTGGTATGCTGCTCTCTGTACCTTCAGATCCTATGTGCCCCCTCCTTTCCTTCAGGGCCCAGACCCTTTCAAGTATTATGTGCTGTACGATCCAAAAAACCCCTGTTTCTTTTTTCTTTTTCCATCAGCCCTGCCCCTCGGCACTGGGGCAAAAATCAGCAACCTCTGCTTTGAGGAGGTTCAGCTGAGCTGGGGGTCTATTTTTAGTAGTCAGAATTTGTTAATTAATTCCAGGATTGGAGCTTGGTTGGGCTCAGCCCCTGCTGCTGGTAAAGTCCCTTTCCTTTCCCCTCTGGGAAGCAGTCTGTGGGGGAGGGGCACCGGCCGCCATGGCTTGAGGGACTCACGGTTCTCGGGGACTTGTAGCGGTCCAGCTCGCCCTGACTGGGGTATGCTGTGTGTCCAGTCACTGATCTGGCCCCAGCAGTTGTTCTGTCCTGTTCCTGGCTATTTACCAGCTTTTCTGGAGGACGAACTAAATCCCCCACCTAGCTAAGCTGCCATCTTGGCCCTCTTAAACCCGGATTCCCCCAGGGCTTTTCTTAAAGTCATTTTTGGCACCCTGCCATGTAGTCACTGCTTCCTTGTGCTGAGACCCAAGATTTGGGGTGAGCCCCTTTCCATGCTCCCAGCTCCATGGCAGACACAGCCCAGAAAGTGGTGTGTGGGGTCTGCTGAGAAGGGTCAGCAGGGGCCATGTGGAGCCCAAGTTCCATGCCTCCACCCAGCCTGACCTCCTTTGGCCAGCCTGGGAACCAGAGCTGGCCTTGGCCAGATGCTGCAAGCTCACTAGATGCAATTGGTTGTTCAGCCGCACCCCCCTCCCACCCCACCCCCACGCATGGACATGCTCCCCAGGGCTTATGCAAACTCACAAGAACTCCTCTTCCCCACATCACTCATGCATGCTTTTTCTAGGAGGAAGATCACCCCCAACGGCGGATTATACAACCCTCCAACCCCAGCACCCCCAGCGCCCAGGCCCCTGCAACCTGCCCACAGGTAACTCATGAGCCCGGAAAATCTGGGCGAAGCCAGGCTCCTTCCTCACCCTAGAGCTCAAACACCCATTGATAACTGTTTCTATGACCCATCTGTAAACAGACACCTATTTCTACAGCCGTTTTCCTTTTCTTTTGTCAATACCGTTCTCTCTCCTATTGGGGTGATGAGAGAAAAATGCTTCATGAACTTTAGGTTCTCCCAGCTCTATTGGGCAATTCATGAATCTTGTATCACACTCAGAAAGGAGAAGAAAACTCCCCAGAGGGGGTGAAAGGAAAACTTCCTATGCGGTGGATGCAGAAGCAAGCGAGGAAGTGTTCTCATTGGCTGACATGAAGTTTCCATTTTACTTAGGGAGTCTTACAAAGTGGGGAACAGGTGTTTGCTTAGACTGGAGGAAGTTAGTTGGTGCTTTAAATAAGGTTTCCGGGGTGAGCCGAGCATTTACTGGAAATAGGGACTCGCTTAGGTTTTTGGTTTCACTGATATGGGGCTTAGTATCGCACCTCCATGTGGGTCCCTGGATTTTATTTATCAGGGGCTTTGCCTTCCAAGGGGCTGCTGGCCTCTCCTCCAGAGCTGTCAGGAGCAGATAATATCTGTCTGACACCTACTGGGCACTAAATGTCAGTGCAGCACCAAATTTATGGGTTCGGATGGCTTCCTGTGAGATCCTAAGGCTGAAGCCCTTGCTTCAGGTGCACCAGCTGGGTGAGGGAGAGGGGTGTTTGCACAGATGTGTACCCCGTGAGCCTGAGGGAGTGTGCAAAGTGTGCCTGCTGGGTGTGTGGGGAGTGGGAGTGAGCACACGCAACACAGCCGTCTGTGCGTCTGTCAGTACCCGGACGTGCATCTTGCTCAGTGTGTGTGTAAGTGTGTGCATGCACACATGTGCCGGGGCGTGTGGCCCGGGGTTTCATCATTGACGTAGCATCTACAAGCATGTTACTTTGGGTCATGGGGGTGCTGTCGCTAAAGGAATGGCTTTGTGGGGGTGGCCTGTGAGGGCTCCCCTGAAGAGGGTGCCACATATCTCACCTCAACACACGTGCACACGCACACATGCACACGTACGCACGTGCATGCACAAACCTGCATGCACATACATGTATGCGTCTGCAAACACACATACATGCACACACATACCTGCATACATGCATTCACCTGCATGCACACACATGGACATGTGTGCACACGCATGCACACATACACAAACACACATATATGCGCACACATACCTGCATACATGCATTCACCTGCATGCACACACACATGGACATGTGTGCACACATGCACACATACACAAACACACATACATGCGCACACATACCTGCATACATGCATTCACCTGCATGCACACACACATGGACATGTGTGCACACACGCACACATACACAAACACACATACATGCGCACACATACCTGCATACATGCATTCACCTGCATGCACACACACATGGACATGTGTGCACATACCTGCACGTGCACACATATACATACACACATGCACACAGATGCACACGTGTGCACACATACCCTGTGCCATCTCAGGTGCGCAGGGAAACACACCTCTACCTCCCCGAGAGGGAAAGGTGCACGGCAGCAGGACACTGAACAGAGCCTCCTCCACTCCCTTCTCTTGGGCACGATGCAGCCGTGGTCCAGGACCTGGATGAGAGCTGGAATTTGCAGTGATGATGAGTCATCTCCTTGCCTTGTCTTCCTCCCGGTCCTGGGTTTTGGGCGTGCAGGTCTGCCCTGGTGGTACCAACCTGATGACAGAGGTGATGGTGGGAGGAAGTCTTGAGCACCTGGATGGTGTCAGGCCCCCTTCTAAGAGTTTTGTGTGGGCATCGACATCCAGTCTTGGCAATATGGTAGAAGGTTAGTGTTTTGCTTGCAGAGGCTTAGGTGATGAGATCTGACCACAATCATTCATGGAAGCTGCCAGAGCCCCAATCCCACCCCTATTTGCTTCCTGTTTCCTCCTCAGTAAAGGCCTTTAGTGGGTAGGTGGCTGCCTGTAGACAGTTGACAAGCTTTTATCCACCCTTGCACATGCTCAGGCCAGGGTCCTGTGAGCAAGAGCGAGGCACCAGACTTTGCTAGGGGCTTTTCTCTTCACTGGGTCAGCCGTGCCCATTCCTGGTCCATCCCTCTTCCCGTTGGCTGGGAGTTGACAAGAGCTGGCGTGTCCCTTGACTCACAGGGGGCAGGCATGCGCTGGGGACACAGAGCTCCTGCCCTCTGCAGATTGCTACGACGGACTGGAATGTGAGAGAAGTAAAACTCTACCAAGTCTCAGCCACAATTTACCAGCGTCTCTTCGATATGGCACAGTAGACAGTTCTTTAATTAATACAGAAATGGGCACCAGAAATGGGCAATGCCGTAATTAACCCCCACAGCGCAGGACTGACTCAGCAGCCAGGCAGCAGACCACGAGGCCTGGATCTCACACGCTGGAAGCTGCGCCCCCGAGTGCGGTGGCAAAGCACCTGGGACACTGTGGAGCGTTGACATATACTTGAGAAGAACCAGTAAGAATGGGTTAGAGAATTAGAACAGGCCAGCTTCTTCTGGTAGGATTTGGCAAATTCCAAGAGAGATTGAAGCTCAGACCATGCCAGCTGCCTGGGAAGGACTCTGCGCCCTTTTCTCTGCAAAGGCCTCTCCCTGGGGGCCCTAAATTGACTGAGTGCTTGGAAACCTGGGGTGTTGTTGGCTTGAAAAATCAACTGCATTTGAATCACAGACAATGGGGTCTCAGGCTGGGCCCTCTGTACTTCCTGCCGGTCAGTGGAGCTTGTCCAGTGGGAAAAGGTCAGACTGTGGGCGTCACCTCCCCCCTTAAGCTCACTTCTGAAGGTCTCAAAGAAGGAATCATTCAGAGGGAGAAGGAGACTAAGGATGAGCCACAAATGAAAGAAGAGATGCGGGCTTCAGACATGGGCCTCAACAGGAACTTTGCCTGTGGTTACTTGGACAGGGATCAGACTAGAAGCAAAAAAGACTGGAAACTTGAAAGATTTTGAGATGGCTGGTTTACCAAGTAAAATACAGACTTTACCTGCAAAAGCTGTTGAACCTCAACAGTGAGCCCTCAGCTCCCCAAAACTTCAGCCCTTACAGAGAGCATACTCCACCAGGACCCCCTCAAAGAAACGAGGGGAAGAAACCTGGGGGACGCTGGAGAAGGGACTCCCCCTGAGAGCAGAACCTCGGAGTAACCAAGAAACACGCCAACCAAGCACCTTCACGGCCTCGCCCAGCAGAGGCAAACCCAGAATGGTGGGGCCTGAAACCTAGAGAACTTTAGGACTCTCTTGCACAACAGAAAATACCAATATAAACACAAAATTAGATTCTAGAGTGATTTTTTATTTAGAATGAGAGAAAAAAAGAACTTGCAACTCATTTCAATTCTTAGAGAGCGAGCAGATATATTTTATTTTGGTTTACATTTTTGGCTTCCATTAAGATACTTCCATCCCTCACATTTGAATTTGAATTTGGTCTAATCCATAATTCTGAAAGAAAGTTAAATATTAATCTGAAATTAATGCATTTTTCTACTGCTGCTATGTTCTGCTGAGCTACAGTTCCATCTAATCAAATTATCTCCACACTCCCTAGGTTAACTCGCTGATGGATGTGTATAGTTTTGTCATTGAAACATTTATTTCTTCAAGCCGCTCCACTGGGCTGCTAGCAGCGCATTCTGCGTCAGCTGAAAGCGCTAGACTTAGGATAAGAGGCATCCGATGTACTAAGACTTGAACCAATCTATTGGAATGCATAAAATATGAGATGGCACATGCAGGCTTTGCGGATTGCAGTTCTACCTCATGCTACAAACACAGAAATTCTGATAAGTTCTGTTTTGTGTGATTCTTATCATAAAAGAAAAAAATACATAGTGTCTGTGTAACTGCACATACAACACAACTGAGCATATTCCAGAGAACAGACACCTCGTGTGATCACGCCATGATAATGAGAACGCAATCCTTCGCTACTATTTTACACACACAGTGGGGATTGAATCCTGTCCCTGTTTTAGTTTCCCAGCTGCTGAAATAGGCACTATGCGATGGCTTAGTTTACACCACAGGAATGTATTGCCTCACGGCTCTGAGGCTAGGTGAAGTCCAAAGTCAAGGGGCATCAAGGGGATGCTTTCTCCCAGAAGGCTGTGGCTCTCTGGGGCTGGCTGCTCGTGCTCCGTGGTCCTTGGCTTTCCATCATACGGCAGTGAACATGGCAGCCTCTCCTGGCTGCTTTCTCTGTCTGACTTCCACTCTGCCTCTAAAGGATGCCAGTAATCTGGAGTGAAGCCCGACTTGGTTCCGCAGAGACACCCCTGACCTGAAGCAACATCTTAAGAAATCCTATTTACGTGGGTCCACACCCCTCAGAACGCAGCCCACGACCAGGGACACGTCCAGCCTGGGGTCCACAATCCCGCGCACCACCCTGGCCGAATAGGGCATGTCCAATTCCTGACCCCCGGACCTGGAGGTGTGAACCCATTTGTACACAGGACCTTTGACGGTGTTATTATTAGTTCAGTGTGGACCCCTTCGTGAAGACCCTGTTTAGATGGGGCCAAAGTGAATCCAGGTGCGTCGTCGTCCATGTGGCTGGCGTCCCGATAAACAAAGGAAACGGCACACAGAAGTAGAAGGCAGAAGTCGGCGGAAACAAGAGGAGCAGATGCACACACAGACACACACACACACACGCACACAGAGAGAGAGAGAGAGAGAGAAAGAGAGAGAGAGAGAGACATGGCCATGTGACAGAGACTTACCAGAAGGCCACAGACAGACACACACACACACACACGCACACACACAGAGAGAGAGAGAGAGAGAGAGAGAGAGAGAGAGAGAGAGAGACATGGCCATGTGACAGAGACTTACCAGAAGGCCACAGATTCCTGGAGAGAGCAAACCCTGCCTATACCTTGACTTTGGACTTCCAGCCTCCAAAACCATGAGATAATAAATTCTTTCTGTGTAAGCCACCCAGGGTGTGCTATTTATCACAGCAGACCTGGGGAACGAAAGTGGCATCCTATGTTTGGAAGAATTTACTATAGACTACATTTAGCTTAGTATCTTTCGAACCTCGTTTCTGCTCCAATACATGCATAATTCTAGCACTGGACCCAAAAATCTCATTTATATCAACATATGTTCACTGTGGGCCTACACAATTGGCCAGAAGGAGAACTCCTAGAAGCTGTTCCTCTACCAGACAACTAACAACGCCCTGTACACAAAAACATGCCCTTCTAATCCTCAGTGCATCTCCTACTCAGCTTCCCCTTAGTCAGATACCAGTGGCCACTCCGATGCCCCTGGACAAGAGGGGAGATACGATGGGAGAGGGCAGACGCTGTGGCTTAGCAATTGCAGTTACAATATGTTCTGCAAACAAAACCCATGAATTATTTAAGTAAAGAAAAATAAGAAAAAGAAGCAAATATTAGGGGAGGAGTCCAGATGATTCAGGGCCTGGTCTTTAGGTAGTTGGAACCCTCAGGGCTGGCAGGGGGATGGAGAGGGAGTGCAATTTTGCATCAGGACTGGAGCCCTACCTTGTCACTGACGCCCAGGAGACCTGGGTGAGTCAGTTACGTCCGGCATCTCCATTTCCTAGTGAGTAGAACAAGGCAATAAGATCATCAGCTCCATTTGTCATGAGGATCCAAGCATAGAGCATTGCAGGAAGTGCTTTGCAAGCCATGCTGAGGTATAAGATCTGAGTTATGATATTGGCATGTTTGTGGGGAAATGTGGAGAATACCCTGCATGGAGCCTGTTGCGGTGACTACAGATCGGCTGGGAGTACAACCTTGATACCAAGGGGCTGCCCATCTGGGGATTCCCGTTTGCAAACTCCCTCTTCGTCCTTTCATTCTTCATTTACTTCTAAATGCGTCCCGAACACCTGCTACCTGCTTGGTGCCGCAGCCTAGCGTGAGGGTGGAGGAGAGGCTGATGAAGGCCCTGCTTCCACGACCTTGTATTTCAGTCATGGAGGAAAACTCGGAGATGGATGAGAGCAGATTGTATCAGCCCTTCACTGCTTAACAGCCGCAGCTTGGAGTCCATTTAGCCAGACCCACACCACATGGTTTTGAGTGGTAGCAGATGCTCGCTCTAGCAACCATCATCTTCCTAAAATTCCCCACGGGACTGGCCCTGTGCTACATGTTCTTTGGGAGAGTGACGTCTCCAGGAGCCAGGTTCAAAGAACAAGTGGTAGAACGAGGGTCACCTCCGCGTGATCCTTCCTGACGTTTAGGCCAAGCTTGTGGTTGTGCTGGTGGATGGTGATGTTGTGGTGGTTCCAGGTATTGCTGCTGATGTTGCTTCGGTGGTGGCTGTGGATGTTGTCATGGCAATTGTGGTTGTCACTATGGTGGAGGATGGTGGTTGGTGGAGTTGTTGGTAGCGTTGTGTTTGTCAGTGTCATCGTAGTGGTTGATGCTGCTGCGGCTGTGATGGTTGTTGACATTGCTGTTATTGTTGTGGTTGTCGTTATGGTGGTGGTGGTGGGTGTTGTTGTGGTTGTGGTGTTGGTTGATGGGTTTGCGGTGGTGGTGGTTGATGGCACGCTGGTGGCCGCGGGCGTTGTGCTGGGGGTTGTCACTGAGGCTCGTGGCGGTGGCTGTTGCTATTGTTGGTTGAGGCTGTCATGATGATGGTAGCCGTGTTGTTGCCACTGTGCTTGTCATTGCTGGTGTTTGGGGCCCATCTGTGTGTTTCCAAGTGCGTACACTACAGCCCCCTTTCCCAGATAACCACACTGACTTATCTTGATTCCTATCAGGGCTTAATTTAAACATGGAATTTTTGGCAACCCCCCGAGTACCCATCTGCAAACACTCTGTCCTTGCCATGTATTATAACCCTCTCCTTATAGACAGTGGTCCAGCCTTCAATCTTTGTGACAATGTTGTGATCCCCGCCAATTTAAATAATTCTGCCAGTAAAAATTCCATGAGATGCTATTAAACATTTTATGAGTCTAAATATATAATGCCAATTGTGTCTAATCATCTTTTCTTAAAATCCTATTGGAAGTAAAAAGCAATAAAGAATGTCTGACATGATTTGTTGTTGTGAGTCCCCTCTTATTATAGTTCAGGATTTCTGAGTCTTCCAAAGAGTAAATCGTTTTCATTTCTTCTAGTTTTCCCATTATTTTATTTACTTGAAAATACCCTGCTGAGTGACATCCAAGGACAGTTCTGCTCAACATTGTATGCAGGCAGCGATATTTCCCATAAATGCTTGGTTGACCAGAGAGCTGTGGTCTTGGGAAAATTGGCATCTTTGACCTTGAGAAAATAGAAGGGGTGTCACAGTTGCAGCTGGCTTGTGCTTTTATCTACCTGCCAGAAGTGCAGCCTCGGACTGAGGCATTATTTACTGCGTTTCAGTTTCTTCATCTACAATTTGGGGATCATAATGCTAACACACAGGGGTATGACATGGAACAAATGGACCAGGAAATAAAGTCCCTATTGCAGCACCTGACAATCCTGACCACCTCATTCAATGGGGACACCCCGTCTCTCCTAGAGCAGTAGAACCAAGTGGACCCTTCTCCATTTGCCAATAGACCTGCTCACGCTCATGGTGGCTCAGAGTTATGCACCCCAGAAAAGCATGCTCTTAATTTTAGTCCATTCCTGTGTGCGTGAATACTTGTAAAGAGGATATTCTGATGAGGTTACCTCAGTTAAGGTGAGACCCAACTGAATTGGGAAGGATCTCAATCCTAATATCAGAGTCTGTTATATGCAGGATGAAATTCAGACAGGAGAGAGAGCCTGGGAAGAAGCCAGCAGTGAACAAAACCCAGAGAAGCCAGGAGAGGCTGCCGTGTGCATTGCCATGCGACCAAAAGTCACTGACCCAGGACACTGGCAGCCGGCCTCTGAAGGCCGCCGTCTTCTGGCAGAAAGCATCGCCTTGATGACGCCTTGATTTTGGACTTCTCCTGGCCTCAGAACCGTGAGGCAATAAATTCCCATTGGTTAAGCCAGCCCGTTGCCTGGTATTTGCGTTCTCAGCAAAGGAAATGAAACCCCCCTGTGCACCAGCATATCTCTCCCAAGGGACTGCCAACCAGGGAGGGGCACGGCCCCCTCTTTCCTTCCTCCCTTATTGCTGGGTCCTTATCCTCCATCCCACAGCCTTCCTTGCACAGATGCTGATGCAGACTGGAAAAGAGAACAATAACAAGACAGTCCTGGACCCAAAGAAACCCATTTTTGATGGAGAAAGAGGGGAGAATGGGACTGATTTCATACTTTCCAGGGCCCGGTATGAAAGGAAAAGGAGGGATCCCTTGTTCAAAATTATTAAGAATTTCAAAGCAGGGACAGAAGACAATTAAACTGGATCATGCGGCCTTGACGGCAGGGCCCCGAGCGTTGTGTGGGTTGTGTGGGTTGCACACCACAGTTCCTGGGGCGGGGAGCACTGGTCACCCAGGCCACATGCTGGGCCCTGGATGTGCTTTATTTTCTTTCCCTTCCTTAAGAACACCAAAGGTATTTTTATCCCCTCATTCACGGAGGAGGAAGACTAAGGGCTTGAGAAGTTGAGAGACTTCCCAAGGACACCAAACCAGATTTGGAAAGCAGATTTACTTGTCTCTGAAGTCCACGGTCTGCTGACTGTGCTACGAATTTGATTCTCCGCAGCATGCAGCCTGGCTTTTCCGGTGCGCCGGGAGAAATCCTGCTGCAATGCAGAGAGGGGACAGCGAGCACCCCTTAATTGCTCCAGGTCCTGGGCCTCATTGGTTGGTAGTACAGTTTGAACCCCACCTCTCCCTCCTTCCAGCTGTGTGATACTGGCCCAGCTATTAACAACTCTGGGACTTCATTTCCCCTCCTATAAAAGAGAGAATGTTGTAGCTCACTGGTGACAGGATTGAATGGGTGACTGCAAGGTGTTTGGACTTGTGCCTGGAGTACAGTAATTCCTACGTTAGTGTTTGCCATAGAATGATGACCCAGGAGGGGGATGCTGCACTCCAGAAGAGGGAAGGAGGGGGTTGCTCAGATGGCTCCAGTGGGAAGAAGCAAGAGGTCGGAGAGAGTGCCGCATCATCTGTTAGTGCCGTCAGGCACTCGGAGGGGAGCTGGGCTATGCAGCCTCTTTCTGGGCAAAGCTGCCAGCGAGCACTGGACTCAATAGCTGAAAGGACCCGTCGTTCATCCCTTTTCTCCGGAATCTGGAGGCCCATCACCAGCAGTCATCATTGTGCTCAGCCTCCCCCAGCTGGACGCATGACCAAGCATGTCAAATTTCTACAAATCCTCGAAGCATCTGGGGGAAGATCTAAAAAAGAATACCTATGAAAAGACTGTCTGGGTTTCATTCCATGCCACCTCTCTGGATTCTTCAGGAAGATTCTGGCCTCGTCTACAGCCACGCTGTCCAATGTCTTGAAACGAGGCTACTGCAAACTGACATGTGCTGGGTCTCACTGACTTCATACAGAAACGTCACACAGAATATCTTCATAATTTTTATATAGATTACATACCCATGTGAAACCATTTGGCATATGTCGGATTAAATAAATTATAGTGTTTTATAAACAGTGACACATGCTTCTTTTTACTTTTTCAATTACTAAAAGACACAAAATGATGTATTTTTCACATTTATGCTTCTGTCGGGCCATGCTCCCCCAGAGCATGCAGGGCAGACTGCAGGAAGCGCCCATTGAGCGTCAGAGACCTGTGCTCAGCAGACACTGAAGGAGCTGGTGCTGATAGCTCTCACCCAACTGCATGAAATCAAGTGGAGCTGCTGCTCTTTGGGGGTCAGCTTTCCAGAATGAAGGTTGAAGGCCTGGGGGCTGGGCATGAGGGAAGACAACAGGAATGCTCCTTAGAGGGCGGCTGCAGCTCTGCCCTAAGGCCCCCCTGCTGCCAGGTGGGCCAACTGACCAGCCCAATCCTCTTGTAGGAGATAGATAAAAGCCCAGGTATGTCCTAGGCTCCCTCCAGTGTCACCTTCAGGTCTTTGCTCTAATGCTCCCTCCCAATCAGCCTCCCCTCACGTGTCCTCTATGTGCCTGTGACCAGCCCCACCTGAGCCCACCAGTTGCCACCCTCTCCCATTTCTCCTGGGCACATTTCACTGTGGAACGTCCCTTGAATTCTACTCATTGTGAAGCTCACCAGGACAGGAATTCTTGTCTGTTTTGTTCACTCCTAATTCCTGGCATTATAACAGTCCTTGGACCCAAGTAGGTGCTCAGTAAATATGTGTAAGATGAATGGGGAATAAGTGAGCAGAGAAAGGAGGTCACGCTAGCTCTGTGCCTGGAGCCATGCAGAGCTCTCATGACTCCTGCAGAAGGCCCACTCTATATCACAGCTCAAGGAGCCCTGGGACTTGTCCCACACATAGATGTGTCCTGTGGCCGTCTACACCAGAGCATGTATCTTCCCAGGAATCTTTAAGAATGAGAAAAAATTAAAAATGATAATTTGATCCCCAGTTCCCACCCTGTACCAAAGGCTTCTGATCCAAGTGTCCCCAGGATTTGGGCAACAACTCTGACCCGTAGGATGCACCCTTAGAAAAGGATCTGCTGTTCATCTCTGTGGACTCAGATCAGAAGATTGGGATTACATCACAGACCACAGATGGCGATTTCTCATCATACTTCGTCATCATACAATCGTAAGTATATGATGTCATAGATTACAGCATACAACTTTTTAGCTCTCTTTTCTTGAGACTTAGCACACGGTATATGGCTCATACTGATGGAGAGTCTATGGAGTTGGGAGGTGTGGCGGTTATTTGTGCTGTTCACCAAATATTTCTGATCTTCCTTCTGGGCACGTGGTGGGAGTTCCTCTGACCCACTGAAGTTAGCGATGAACAAAGGGTTTGCTTTGGCCAATGCAATGAGGGCAGCAACGATCTGTGTCAACTCTGGGAGGAAACTCCCAATACCAGTGTGTGCTTCTCCACATCCCCTGCAGCCTGCTTCGACAATATTGGAAACGTGCTGGGATGAAGACTTGGTCAGCTTCTGTCCTTGAGTGGTGATCTTAGCTCCCTGTTAATCTGCCAAGGACCTTTACAAATGAATGAGAAATAGCTGGGGAGAAACTAAGACTGCCTGTTCTAGTTTGCTAGCTGCCAGAACGCAATATAGCAGAAACGGAATGGCTTTTAAAAAGGGGAATTTAATAAGTTGCTCATTTACAGTTCTAAGGCTGAGAAAATGTCCCAATTAAAGCAAGTCTATAGAAATGTCCAATCAAAGGCATCCAGGGAAAGATACCTTGGTTCAAGAAGGCCAATGAAGTTCAGGGTTTCTCTCTCAAGTGAGAAGGCCATGGCGAATATGGTCAGGGTTCCTCTCTTTCTCATCTGGAAGGGCACATGGCGAACACGGCATCATCTGCTAGCTTTGTTTCTTGGCTTCCTGTTTCATGAAGCTCCCTGGGAGACGTTTTCCTTCTTCATCTCCAAAGGTTGCTGGCTGGTGGACTCTCTGCTTCGTGGTGCTGTGGCATTCTCTGCTCTCTCAGATTCTCCAGCTTTCTCCAAAATGTTTCCTCTTTTATAGGACTCCCATAAGCTAATCAAGACCCACCCAAATGGGTAGAGACACGTCTCCACCTAATCCAGCTTAACAACCACTCTTGATTGAGTCCTATCTCCAGGGAGATGGTCTAATTATAGTTTCAAACATACAGTACTGAATAGAGATTAGAAGAAATGGTTACCTCTACAAAATGGCATTAGGCTTAAAACATGGCTTTTCTAGGGTACATACATCCTTTCAAACCAGCACATTGCCCATGGCAAGGCCTAGGAGTTGAAACTTCTTTGTTGCTCAGATGTGGCCTCTCTCTCTCTCTAGACCCAACTCTGTAAGCAAAGTCATTGCCCTCACCCCTGTGTGGGACATGACATTAGGGGTGAAGTTCTCTCTGGCAGTGTAGGGGCCTGACTCCTGGGGATGAGTCTCATCCTGGCACAGTGGGATTGACAACACCTTCAGAACAAGGGGGAGGAAAAGAGATGCAATAAAATAAGGCATCTCTGGCTAAAAGAGATCAAATGGAGTCAAGAGGCTGTTCTGGAGGTTACTCTTATGTAAGCTTCCATTAGATGGTACTGATTGCCATGATTTGCTAAACCCCAACCAACGTCACTCCCGTTGACTCTTGAGAACACCTAGGACTCAAACTGAGACTCTATAAATGTTTCATGCATTAAGTTTGCTTCCCTGGAACATATAATTCCCAGAGGGTTCCTAGGTCAGATAAATCCTGAAACCCAGAGGGACCAGCCTCTCCAAGATTATCAATTAATCACAGCCTCTATCCTTTAGTGTGGACACCGTTTCTCAACATGAAAAAGTCAGAATGGGCATTGCCCAAAGATCTCTATAGATTGGGAAAAGGATCAAAGAAGGAGGAGGTATAACAGAGAGAATAGAGTTTGGCAAACAAGTATGACTGCTGAATCATTATTTTAAAATTCTTTCTAGCTTCCAGTGTTTAGGAACAGCTAGATGGAAAAATCTGAGGTGGTGGAAAGCTGGCCCATGATAAACTCTGGGATCTGTTCTGTGACTACTCATTGAAGTATACCTTGAAAATTATTGCTTTTTTCTTTCTTTGCTTTGTACATATGTTATATTTTACATTAAAAAACATTTACAAATGAATGAGAAATAATTTGTTTTATTAAGCCACTGAGATTTTGGGTCTGCTTGTTACATCAGCACAACCTCGAGGATCTATCCAGTCTGATACAAATAGAATGGAAGAAAAGAAGAAGGAAAGAAAGGAGAGAAAGAGGGAAGGAATGAAAGAAGAAGGGTGAAAAGGAAGAGAGGGGAAGGGGAGGAGGGAAGTCAGTTTTGTTTAGTTTTTGAGTCCCAGTGATCTCAGCTCCAGGAAGCCCTAGAGAGCTCCAAAGGTCAGCCTTAGTTCCCCTCATTCAATGTCAATGTCAATGTGACATGGAGCTCTGACACAGAATGTAAAGCATAACTCAGATGCAAGGTGCTGGCCTCAGTTTCCTAGAGCTACTGTAACACAGTACCACAAACTAGGAAGCATAAAACAACAGAAATGTATTGTCTCATTGTTTTGGAGGCCAGAAATCTGAAATCAAGGTGTCAACAGGGCCTTGCTGCCTCTGAACCCTCTACGGGAAGGGGCGTCCTTGTCTCTCCCAGCTCTTGGTCGTTGCAGGCCATCCTTGGCATTCCTGGGCTGGCAGCAGCCCCCTGCCAATCTCTGCCTCCATCATTACGTGCCTTCTCTTGTCTGCCTCTGTGTCTGAATTTCCTTCTTCTCATAAGAACACCAGCCATCTTGGCAAGGACCCACCCTATTCCAGGTTGGCCAACTCTAAACCAATAACATCTCCAAAGATCCTATTTCCAAAGAGGCTCACACCCATAGGCACCGGGTCTTGGACACATCTTTTTTGGGGGTACACAGTCCAATCCCTAACTGTGGTCAGTAATAATCGATGTCCTTCCTCCAAAGGCTGAGCTCCAGGGTGCACAGGAGCTGGATGTGCCTGTCGATTTTGGTCCCACATGCGGGTGGTTTAGACTAAGTGTGCATTTGCACGCATGTGGGAGTGTGCACACATGCGGGCTACAGTTCAAGCTATTCCTTTTTGAGTCCTCTTTGAGAGCTGACAGTCTGCTTGTGCTCAGGGGAAAGAGAATGCATTAGTTCAACCAAGTTTGAAATTGCTGACCGTGAGACACCTTGAGTGTCTCAAGTACAGTGTCTTCTTGGTTGGGATCCAAACAGCTGCCAGGAGCTGCCCCCCTGAGGCAGAGGTGAGCTCCTGGGGAAGAGCTAATGTTGTAGGCGAGCTGGGCATTGAGATAATTTGTTGTAATAAGCCTCTTCCCGCCTGTAATCTCCCTTGGCAGAGATTTACAATTCGGTAGAACTTTATCTAAGGTGGAAGAGTCATAACAGACCCAGAGCTCAAGAAAACCAGCTATTTCTGAACAAAATCACTCTTCATCAGAGTGAAGCCATTAAAACAAGGGGAAAATGTGTGCTTCATTCTATCGAGAGCATTTGCCTATTTTGCAAGTTCTTCACAGAGGAAAATCTTGAGAAAACCTCAACGAAGCTCCCCTTCACTCCAAAATCAACGCGAGGTGTCATTTCTAATGAAAGGAATACAGAAGACACCTTTAATCTCATGGCCATGCTCCCTCCTTCTCCTCCTTCCCCAGGCAGGGAGCCCTCTCTCTGCAGGCTCAGTGCAGAAAGGAAAACGCCAAATTAACTGGAGAGGTTTGAGTGGGGCTTATTAGTGTTTCCAAATTCAACAGCCAATTCCTTCCTAAAGGTGCACTTGCTGGGACTGGCAGTGAACTGGACGCTGTTTCTGGGGCAGCCACTTCTCGTCACCTTCAAGATTTCCATGGCACAACTGGCTGAGCCGACCCAGCACAAGGCTCTACCCCTTTCAAGCAGCAGCAAAACCACATGGCAAATTCTACCTCCTCTTAAAAATGGGGCACAACAGTGGCAGGTAGATTCTGGGGGCTCCTCAATTCAGGGTTTTTTTAATGAATCTTGCAGAGGGTGCAAAGCTCTGGGAGTCTGCACAGATGTGACATGGCTCACCTGTCTAAGCAGGAGGGTGCGGAGCTACCTTCGCAGATGTCAGCTGGGAGTGGAGGGCTTCACAGAGGGGTGCAACCTGCCACATTGCACATTCACACTGTGTGCCCCCCGCAGTCGTTTGGTGGACAGACCATTCCAGCGCCTACCACATGCTGCTTTATTACTACACACTAATGTGGCCCCCAGAGGGTTGTGCTTTTGAGAAGAGATACTCACTTTCCTTCACCTGATGGGCTAGACTCTGTGGTGGGCAGAATTCCAAAGTGGCCTTCAAGACTCCAGGCCCTCATTTTGCACTCTCTGTACAGTCCTCTCCTCACAGGGGTGGAGGGGCTAACCTTTCTAAAAGTGGTCTCGGGGACTCAAGAAAAAATGGGCAAAACACTTGAATAGGCATTTCTCCAAAGAAGATATATAAATGGCCAATAAGCTCCTGAAAAGATGCTCAACATCATCAGCCACTAGGGAAATGCAAGTCAAAAACACAATACGATATGCCTCACACAAACTAGGATGGCTATTATTTAAAGAATAAAACATAAGCGTTGGAAAGGATGTGGAGAAATAGAAACCTTACCATGTTGTTGGTGAGAATGTACAATGCTGCAACCCCTGTAGAAAACAGTTTGGAAGTTCCTTAAAAAACTTAAACATAGAACTACCATATGAGCCAGCGATCCCTCTTCCAGGTGTTCACCCAAAGAACTGATAGCAGGGACTCAAGCAGATATTTGTAGACCAGTGTTCATAGCAGCATTGGAAACAACCCAAGTGTCCCTCAACAGATGACTGGATGAAGAAAACATGGTATATATATTCAGTGGAATATTATTCAGCCATGAAAAGGGATGGCGTTTTCATAAATGTGACAATATGGTGAATGAATATCTCAGATATAAAAGAACACAGTGTAGGATCTTATATATATGAAATAACTACAATACGCAAATTTACATAAGCAGTAAATAAAGAACAGGTTACCAGGGTGGGGAAAGAGGGAATGAGGAGTCAATGCTTAATGGGTGCAGGGTCTCGGGTAATGGTATGGTGGTGAAGGTGACACAATTATGCATGTACCTGACACCAATGAATTGGATCCTTGGGAATGGTAGAGATGGGAAATTTTAAGCTGTATACATGTTTTCACGATGAAAAAGAGAGGGAGAGACACTAATGGGGCAATGGCAATTAAATGCAATGCATGATCCTGCACTGGATCTAATAAGGGAGGGAAAAAATGCCCAAAATGGCATTACTGGGACAACTGGAAAAAATGGAATATTGACAAGTAAGCTTGTATCAGTGTTAAATTTCTTGAATTTGATAACTGCACTAAATGTGGTCCCATAAGCGAATGTTCCTGTTCTTGGAAATATACATGGAAATATTAAGTATTCTAAGAGTATATGTATGCAACCTACTCTCGAATGTTTAGAAAATAGAAACACAAATATGTGGCAAGTAACTTCCTCATACCTGTAGGAGCTGAGAGAGTCCCTGCTGTCAGTCACCAAGAAAGAAAGGGCCTCAGTCCCGGACTGCAGGGACCTGCATTCCATAAACAGCCATGCGAGCTTGGAAGAGGACCTGAGCCCCATAAAGGAACATGGCCAGCTGACCCCTTGACTTCAGCCTTGGGGGCCCCAAAAGGAGAACCCAGTTAAATTGTGCCCTGATTCTGGACCTACAACAACTGTGAGATAATGAATGGGTGTTGTTTGAAGCCACCAAGTATCTAATTGTTTGCTATGCAGCATGGATAACTAATACAGACTTTCGATGGGAAGTTGGAATCAAATGCTATTGACCATGGCCAAGGGTATAGCTAGCAGAGAAGAGAGGGCCCAGGCCATAGCCCCATCATCTCTATCTTTGCCTCTATCTCTCTATCATCTTTCTAACTTATCATCTATCTACTAATCCCTCTAGCTATCTAGCTTTCATCTATCTGTCATTCGGTCCATCAATCAATCAACGAATCATCCATCATTACCCAGACTCACTCAAGATAATCTCCCTTTTGATTAACTCAAAGTCAATTGACTATGGATCTTAATTACAGCTGAAGAACTCCTTCACCTTTGCCACGTAATCTATTCTAAACACAGGAGTGACATCCCATAAATTCAAATCATATTCAAATATCATGAGTGATCACCCCATGCCAGAACCTTCCATGCATTACCTCCCAGTGGTCACAGCCACCCAAGAACTGGACATTGTTGTCCCCATTTAAAGATGAGGCGATCGACTTGCAAGGCTAAGTCACTTGTCAAATGGTCTGCACTTGTGGCCTTCACCCCCGGCCCTTGTTCCTCCACAGGAGATGCCAAGTGCAGGAATATGAGAGGGCAAAGTCGCACTTGAATCCTGACGTTGTCACTTACCAGTTGTGGGATTTGGGTTGAATGACTTTGCCTTCTTCTGCTCCCGTTTCCTGTACAGTCAGGAGAAAGATTTGTTGTGAGGATTAAATGTGGTATTGTGTATAATGTACCCAGAATACTGCCTGGCATACTGAATAAACATGTAGTACAGATTATGGCAATATGGGTAGTATTATTAATACCAATTATTAAAACCAATACCAGTTGCTACTACCAATATTATACTACCACTTCCCCATAATAAGAATGGAATAACAGCTTCATTGGCAGGACCAGAGGAGAGAAAGTGACACTATCACAGCCAATGATCCTGGTCGGAAAGCAGAGCTGGCCTGCACCCAAATTCTCCACCCCTTTCTCACTTTTGTTCCTCAATACTTTTCTAAAATCATAAACACCATTATGAGACTCAAGTAACTACAGTTCAGTAAATTATATCTAATTAGCTACTTTTAATTGACATTAAGATAAATAACTTTTCAAATGATAGTTTTCTCTGTGAAATTGAAACTTGTCAGAGGGCAACCGTCTCTAATTTAAATCAATGAATTAAAACAAATGTGATTTAGTGGTTGCTGAAAGGAGAGGATTTTAATGGGCTAATCAACTCATCCATGTTGATTGTGGGGGGAAATTCTAAAACACATTAATCAGCTGTGGATGAAACAGTTTGGAGACAGCATCATGTTGTCAGGAGCAAAAATAACCAGTAATGATTTCATAACAAGCTGTGGTGGACATTTCGGGCACTTGCAGGCTGGCTGGCCTCCTATACTTTCCATTGCTTCATTTTCTCTCACTTCAAGTTGAAATGGCTGGTCTACAAGCATCATGCCCACTGTCTATAAAAATCTCAGCCTGACGTTAAGTTTTGCTCTTTTTATCTGATCCATCCCATTGTTTCCCATGCTTCCAGCTCCTGCTGACATGCAAGTCTGAAGTTTTAAAGGTATCCTAGTAAATTTTCTCTGAAATCTGGCTGTGCTGTGATAAGGAATGCAGCAGATTTCAGTGGGGGAAGAGAAATGTAGCATGTCAGCCCACCTCCAGCATATGTGGAGAAGGCGGTGGCCCAGTGCTGTCCTCAGAGGCAAAGGCATAGCATGGATTAAAGGCTTACAGGCAGGAGCAGCACAATCAGACTGTAGTTGTAGGGATTATTCTGAGATGCTGATTGTAGAACTTTGTTTTCACAGTTTATCTTGATTAAAAAAATGCCAACTTTACCATTAGATTTTCACATTCTATTTAAGTTGTGAAAAATGAGAGACCATTATATCAGTTTAGGGTTTTTTTCTACAAAAGTGACAAAACTTGACACAAACCATCTCAAACAAAAATAGGAATGTATTGGCTCATGCAACTGAAAATCTTGGGATGTGTTCAGCTTAAGGCAGAGTTATAAACAGGGTGCAAACAGAACTTTTGGAGCTTTCATCTCTTGGCACTGACATCCCTCTTTTGTTCTTGTCTCTGGACGCTCCAGCTTTCCCATTGTGGTGAAAAGGTGGGTGCTCCAACTCCAGACTCACAACTTTTCACATTTAAGTTAAGCAAAAAAAGGGAGTCTTTTCTGTAGCCCCAGAAGTCCTCCTTATCACTCTGAATCTACAAGCCTTGAGTTGATGATCAAGAGGTCAGGCTCTTGATCTGGGTTCAAATCCAGGCTCTATTACACGCTCACTGTGTGACCTTGGTTAAGTTACTTAACCTCTCTGGTCTTCATCTATAAAAAGGGATATATCAATTGTGCAGCATAGATATGAGGCTCACATAAGTTCACACAGACCAAGTGCCCGGGGAAGTGTACTGCACAAGTAGAAGCCCAGGTTGAAAGCTAGAGGTGTCATATTCCACCTCCTATCATCCCCCACCCCAAATCATCACAGCATAAGAAAAAGTGTGTGCTTTGATCAGCTTCCACCCCTTCAGAACACCTGGAAGGAGAGAGAAAGAGCAGATCCCCACATGAAATTTATGTTATTCTAAAAGAAAATTATCTTATCCTCGGTGGAGACAAATTGGGGTGGGGACATGCTGTGATGTATTGAGCATTGCCTCCTCTGGATTGGTGCACGCTGTCAGCATTCTAGCTTAAGCCAACCTGAGGCCATTCCTCTGTAATTTTGCTGATTCTGGTGCCTCAGTTGCGTATCATTTCCTCTCTCCATCAGCACTTACCCACGTTTAGGGCCCAATCGCTCAGAAGGTCTCCTCATCACCCATGTCACCCAATTATCAACTTGGCTTTATACTCAAGATACTCCCAGCTCAGGAGCACCCAGTGAGATTTGCTTTCATGGAGCGGCTTCCGTCATTAGGGAACCTATTCACACCCGGCGCCATAGCCACTGATTCTGAATTATGGAGCTTAGACTGTGAAACGATGTCTCCAAACAGCCATCTGATTATCAACTCCCTGTTTCTATTAAAGTAGCCATGGCAAGTCTGCTCCAACCCGGCTGTGGGAGGATTTGCCTGGATGACAAGGTGGGAAATTGGACAGGAATGGTGCACGTGGGGCTGGGTGGAGCCACAGGCTCTGATCCTTTTAACTGGCAATTTGTGGAAGAAAGTTATACGACAACCCTGAGCCTCAGTCTCCTCGTCTAGAAAAGAGAAAAATAGTCCTTGCCTCACTGAATTGATTTAGGTACTGAAGATGGGATGTTTTACATCACGTTAACAGGCCCGATATATTTTAAATGTGGAGGATTTGGGCACATCTCTAAGCTTGAGTCTGGAGTCATCTTGACCTGTCCATCCAATCAGTCGTTAAAAAAGACGTAGTGTCTGTGGCTTCTTAGGAGTCAGACCATCTGCAGATGATGTACTTCCCCCGACTCAAGTCTGCCAACAACAATAAACTAGTAGATTGCGCTGTGCTAAGCTTTATTTTCAAATTAATTTTAAAGTCTATCTCCAGGGAGGGCTTTAAGTAGGAGGAAAGGGGAGTTAATAAAATCCTCCAAATTAGACCAGAGAACAAGAGAATTCATACAAATAACAGCTTTCCAGGCTCACCAGATGTTGCTTTCCTTGACTTAGAGGTCCCGGGTATTGTACCACCAGGTGGACAGATGACTTGCCATCGTTGGCCCAGCAGACGCGCCTGCTCGTTGTACTTGAACACGAGTGGCTCAGTCTTTCTCAGCCCCCTCAACCCTTCCCCCATTTACAGGATAACCCCCCTCTTGAGCCCATGCTTTGCTAGACGTAGAGGTGGACATAAAATTGTCAGATGCTGAGTCACCCTTTCACTTGCGTTTAAGCCTAGTTGCAAAATATCTTTGGGGATCTTGGGAAAGTTGGCAAAACTCTCTGGGCCTCATTTTCCTCAAACTGTGAAGCAGGGAAAAAGCCGAGATGACTTCTGGGCTGTTAATAACCCTCAGAACAACTGCAGAGGGCTACCCAGCCGCTGGCTGCAGCAAGCTCACTCTCTCCTCCTCCTCTCCCAGCCTCCGGGACCCATTTGAGGATCAAATTAGATAATGTAAGCGAACAATCATTACAAGTAAAGAGTTCAATATTGCATTCAAGTGTTGCTTGACAACCAGTAAGCAACAAATTCTCTCCCCCGGCTAGCGTCAGAGAAGAGCGAGCTGCAATCACGTTTTCCCCAAGCTACCGTTCTATGATAGATGCTCTATTTTCCAATCTTTATTTTCCCATCAAAAAATATAATGTCCCACCCCAGAGCCTCACAGCAACACTTTGAAACTGCACTCAGCATACCTGTACCTTTAAGTAGGGTCTGTTGGGTGGTTTCCTAAAGAAATGGCTTCAAGAACCACCGGCAGAGTTATACCGCGGCGGCGTAAATTTGCAGCTCATTAAACCAGCCAAGTAAAACATGGTGGGACCGAGTGTCTCTCCGAGGAGCCAAAAGAATGAGCAAGCATCAGTGCACATCAGGCCAGCTGCGTGATCTGGAGCCAACAGCAGACAGCACGGAAGTTGCTGGCGAAGAGCTGCAGGCTGGAGGTAGATTGCGGAATTGTTCATCCAGCGGCATTATCATTCTTGGTGATCGCCCATTCACCACCCAAGTTTCCGAGATGTTCACCTGCGTCTCTATTGCATATTTTCCAGCACAGCACACCTGGAGATTATGGTTCATAGACCCCACCGCGCATTTTTATCCCTCCCTGGCTGTATACATTCCCGAGAAACTTGGGGCCCTAACAAGCCCTTTCAGATGTAAAATAATATAGATGACAACTGTACTCATTGCAGAGCCTCTAGGAGATGGATGGCAATTAGGAAGCCCCGTGCCCCCGATTAATGCATGTTTATAAACACACGCAGCGTGCCTCTCTCCTGCAGCACGGCACCGGAGACAGGGACACAGGGGCTGAAGAACCCACCTCTGCATGAAGTCTGGTTCTTGAGTATCAGAGCCACCCTCCGAGACAGGCTCACCACTGCACTCCAGGGCTTGTGGCTGCGGGTAGTGGTGGAGGCTTCAGATCAGGGATGGGGAAATGGAGCTAAAGGCAAGGCTCCATGCTGAGTGTGGCCGCGGTGTGCAGTAGTTGCTGGCTGATTTGATGATGACTAAGAGTTTTGTCCAAGGAAGAGCTCGCCAGCAAGACAGACAACAACAAAAATAAACCCATGCATCTCGGTGGTGCAATGGTGAAGTGGATGAGAGAGTCCAAAGGGAGTGGTCCTAACTTTCTGAGCTTGGAACAGCAGCTGGCCACAGTCTGAGTGTATAGTCTTTCTTTGATGGAAGTCAGGGGTCTAGCAGAGAAAGAGAACGGGATACGCATGTGTGCATTTATGTATGTGTATGTGTGCACATCCTCCCGGTTCTGGTTCTGTGGTGTGTGTGTGTGTGTGTATTTGTATGTATGTATGCGTGTGGATATGGATGTGTATCCTGGTTCTGTTTCTCTGGTATGTGTGTTTGTGTGTGTGTATTCTCTCTTTATTAGTGTGTGTATATTTGTATGTATGTATTATATTGTTAAGTACATATGTAAAAAATCATGTAAGCCAATTTCTTGAAATATCTTCATATGCGTGTATGTGTGTATCCTACTGGTGTTGTTTCTCTGGGATGTGTGTGTGTGTATACTCTTTATATATGTGTGTGTAAGGTAAACATATATGTAAGCCAATTTCTTTTCTCTGTGTGTACATATGAATGTATATATATGTATACATATAAAGCAAGTGTGTGTATATATATAAGCCAATTCCTTGGAATAAATCTGTGTGTGTGTGTGTCACAGAGAGAGAGAGAGAGGAGGTAATTGCTTACACAGTCATGGGAGCTGGCAAGTTCCAAATCTGTAGACTGGGCACTCAGGCTGGCTTGGTGAGGTTGCAGTCCCCACAGGGATTTCTCATTTCTGTTTTTGCTCTCTGGGCCTTTCAGCTGAGTGCATGGGACCTACCCAGATTATCGAGGAAAATCTCCTTTACTTAAAAAGCAATTGATTGCAGAGGTATTTTAGTTTGCTAGCTGCCAGAAGGCAATATACCAGAAATGGAATGGCTTTTTAAAAGGAGAATTTAATAAGTTGCTAGTTTACAGTTCTAAGGCTGAGAAAATGTCCCAGTTAAAATAAGTCTATAGAAATGTCCAGTCTAAGGCATCCAGGTAAAGATACTTTGGTTCAAGAAGGCCAATGAAGTTCAGAGTTTCTCTCTCAAAAGTGGAAAGGCACATGGTGAACACAGTCAGGGTTTTTGTCTCAGCTGGAAGGGCACATGGCGAACACGGTGTCACCCGCTAGCTTCCTCTCCAGCTCCCTGGGAGGCATTTTCTTTCTTCATCTCCAAAAGTCACAGGCTGGTGGACTCACTGCTTAGTGGTGATGTGGCATTCTCTGCTCTCTCAGATTCTCAAGCTTTCTCCAAAATGTTTCCTCTTTTCTAAGATCCCAGTAAAATAGTCAAGCCACACCTAGAATGGGTGGAGACATGCCTCCTCTAATCCTGTTCAACAACCACTCTTGATTGAGTCACATCTCCAGGGAGATGATCTAATTAAAGTTTCAAACATACAGTACGGAATAGGGATTAGAAGAAACTGTTGCTCCCACAAGACTGATTAGGATTAAACATGGCTTTTCTAGGGTGCATGCATCCTTTCAAACCAGCACAACAGGTTACATCCACAAAACACCTTCACAGCAACCCTAGGCTTATTTGATGGACTAACTGGGGGCTGCAGCCTACATCACGGGGCATGAATTGGAAGCTTCTCATCATGCAAGAGAGGATGTAGGGAGGTTGGGAAGTTAAACATGGGAACATAACTTTTGGGAGGGAATATCCATCAGCTCTTCAGATTATGAGGTGTACCATGGATGTATCAGTAAGTCTACACCTGAGTACACAAACATGTACTCAACAGGTCCTCCACCTGCATGGACCATGTCCTACTGAACCATCCCACAGCTCTTGAAGGGAGACGCCTGTGTTATCCCCATTTTACCGAGGGAATGCACATGAGTTGTGGGCTCAGATGACAGCAGAGCTGCATTGGGAGCCAGCCCCGCAGGCAGATGTGCTTTTGATCTCCCTTCTATAAGGCTTCCTAAAGATCTTTGGATTTTGACCCAATTCTGGGTTATTTTTCAGAGGTGAATAAGCTGACAACAATCTGCAAAGTTTGGGGACAGTCATTTCACCTCTCTGAGCCTCAGTTTCACCATATATATAATAGGGTGCAGCCTTATTTTGGGCAGCCCCTGATTCACTAGTTTCTGGGAAGTTTTGGGAAACATAAAGTGGGTGGATGTGTTTTTTGTAAACTGTAAGCAATGCACCAATGGGAAGAATTCTTTCCCCTTAATTTCTCCAAAGCGTTAGCTGCCAAATCTGTGCTCAACTTTGCTTGATGAATCATTCTGTGCAATAGGCAGCCATTGCTTCATGATGTGATGGGCACAATTGCAAAAAAGCATATCTTTTGTTTTTCTAAAGTAAAATTCACTTCCAGCCCCTTTCCCACCGAGATTGGACAGTAGAAGTCCACTGTCACTCTCCTTTCCTGTTTGCTCTTTCTTCCTCCCCATTGTTTCCCAGACCTGGGGTTCCTAGGGTCCTCCAGCCAAAGCCTGGCTCTGTGGCCATGGTGGACTGCAGCCTCAGCTAGTCCTTTTCCATACCTGAGAGCCCCACTGGTCGGAAACTCCTCTTTCCCAGCTCAGCCATGAGGCATCTTGCAGAGACCCCCAAAGTCCCATGTTCAGTGTCCAACAGGGACTGTTGTGGGAAACCCTCTACCCCGCCATGCACAGCCTGCAAGGCTCAGGCCACAGATACTCCCCAGGAGAAAACTACACTTGGGTTTTCTTCACCTGATCTTGGGGCACCCCAACACCCAAGGTTTCGGCCACGTTCCCTTCCCTCTATTTGCAGTCTCCTGCCCTTTCCCTTACAGGAAACGCAACCTTGTTGGATTTTCCCCTTCACGACAGCTCACACCAGCCGTCCACATTATTCTCTTTCATAGGACTATCCCTAGGAGAAGAGGAGCCTGGATCTTTAGGAGAAAGACGCTTTATTTTTCTCCTCCTTTCTTCCCCCCTCCTCCTCCTCCTCCTTTTTTTTCTTCCTCACCCTCCCCTTTTTCTTCCTCTTCTTCCTAATTCTCTTTTTCTTTTTCCTCCTTCCTCCTTTTCCCTTCTTTTTCCTTGCTTAGTTCAAAGCCGGTAATTTTAAAACCTCTTGTGTTTTTTGCCTTTTTGTTTTTATTTTTTATCAGCAGCTCACCTGTCATATGATTTCGTATGCAAGCGGGCCCCTGGGAGGTTGCAGCTTGCTCAGATTCAGGAAGGCGTGATCTCTCCCCCACTCGAGTCTCTCACCCACAACATTCTGGGTGGAACCCTGAGAATGAGGGTGAAGCCCATTGGTGGAGTTCACTGAGGGAGCCTGTTGCTATGGAAACTCCGGCTTGGCACCATATGCAAATGCCCATCTCCCTTGAAATCCACCTGACAGTGATACCATGCAAAAAATATGAAGCACGGTAAAATGGGTTTTTAACTTTTATGTAGGGACTATGAGAGCTGTGTCTGCTAATTAATTATGCACAAGCACTCAGAGAGTCAACCTGGCAGAAATGTCTGCAGGTAATGGCCTTCTGACAAATTCCTTTTGACTCTTAATTTTTTTTAAAGTATTTTCTTCCAGCAAATAGAATAAGAATAGGAGAGTCAGTTCATTTAGGGCAGTTGCTCTGGATTAGTGGTGTTCTCACTCAGCATTAGCACGCCAGGAACATGACCGCAGAGCACTGGGGCTGGCAGGTATCCATCTGCCTCTGTGCTGGGCACAGCCCCCTGGGAGCTGTCACAAATCATGGGCACATGGGAAGAGCTCCCCAAATGTAAGCCACTCTCTGGGTGTCTCTGTCTGAGCCCCCTCAGGGACTTAGCAACATCAGGAGAGCCTGGGGATGGACTTTTAATTCTAGAGGGAGATTTTATCAGAGCTCAGAAGGAGGGTGGCGGGTCCAGCCACTAGAGCCCTCCAGGGCTTCCGAGGATGCAGAGAGGAGTTGTCAGCCAGATGGAGTTCTCCTTGCAAGGTCACCTAAGTTTGCCAGCACTATCCCAGGAGAAGCCTAGTCAAGGAACGAGACTGGAATGCTAGCAGAACGATAGGAAAATGAAGTAGAGTTAATGGCACAAATAGGGAAAGCATTTAGAGTCTCCCTTGCCACATTCCCATGAGCACTCCAGCCTGGGCCCACGCTCTGGCGTCTGTGATCTTCCCGGCAGGGTGGGCAGTGGGCACCTGGAGACCCAGAGGCTATGACGCTACAGGCATCAGGCAGCCAGGTGGCACCACTGGGGGACAGTCGGGGCAGGATCATGGGGGGGCTGATGGCAGAAGTCCAGTAGGAAGCAGGTCCCAGAGCACAGACACATGGCCCTATATGATTCTCTGTCGTGGCTGCAGGACCCCTCTATGGATGAGGAGACGAGGCTGGAGGACCTGGTGGGGGCACTGGGAGGGCATAGCGCTGGCTACCTCCCACACAGCCTCTTTCTGCTCCACTCGAGTAGCACCACCACCTGTTTTCTATAATATCTTTGCATCAAGAGCCCCTCTGGGGCTCCGTGGACATTGCTGCTTCTGCAGAACTCAATAAGCACCTCGTCATCCTTGAACCTGGCTCTGAAGCAGGTGTGGCAAGTACTAATGTGGACTGAGGTGCAGTAGATGGGCGAGGTGGTAAAGGACAATTCCTCTGAAAATGGTAGAGGCAGCAGGGGCGTCCTTCCCCTTCAATTCCCTGGGGCACTAGAAATTGATGCCCAGAAAGGAGCGCACCGGGTCCCTTCGGTGAGCCAGTTGGCAAGATGCTTGGGGGTGGGGGGTGGCGATCATGCTGGGTCTCTAATTTTCATTCCACTGCTGTCAAATTTACCAGCCTCCCTGAGCATCCTCTGTCTTGACCACACAGTGGGGGAGCAGGGCAAGGCCACGTAAGAACTGAGAGTGACCTCCGGAGCCTTCCCAGTTTTCTACGTGTCACGCGAGGCTGGTGTAAATGAGAGCTAGCCTGGCCTTGGGTGTGAAGGAGGTTAGCATCCAAGCTGGGGCTGGCCCTGTCCAGGCTTTGGGAATTCCACAGGATCCTGACCTGATGCCATGCATTTGCTTGGGAAGCATTTGCTGTGCAAGGTGCAATTAGATGGTGGCACTGGATCCTCATGGCCTCTGGTGAAGAAGGGAAGGCCGGCCATGGCAGAAAGACCATGCCGGTCAGGGTCCCTAGGCCCAGGAGTGGTGACAGGCCCTGCCCACTAACAGCACCTTAGCCCTCCGGCTCCTTTGGCCCAGGGGTTCCTATTTGCAGACAATAGGCAGCAAATCTGTAATAGTTCTGCAGGGGAATTTCATCCAAGGAATTGTTTTTGTAGTTTCCTCCATAATTACAAGTGCAAACAGAAGTGATTGTGGGCTGATGTGTTGCAATTTGGCAAATTTAGGGAGCACGCCATCCTCCTGGAATGGTAGAAGCAGCAGCGAGCAGCCCCGGCTGGCACCGTGGGCCCCTCCACTTAGGCAGGAGTGACACAGTCCATGCCAAGGGCCGCCTGGGAAAAGCGGTTGGTTCCCAAAGGGCACTTGGCTGCATTGCCCAGTCCTAGGAGCAGGGAGCTCACAAACCGTGGGAGACTATTCTAAATCAGACCCAGGGCCGGAGAGCCCCTGGGACGTGGAGGTACAACTTTAAATTAGACCCAAGGCCGGGCAACGGCCGGGACATGGACAGGAGTTTGCTGATGTGCCTCCTTCTGCCCCAGTGCACGCAACACACACACACACACCGCAAACCTCTACACCACACCCTATGCGTTCACACTATGCACACATAGATACACACACAAGTGCATATCACACACACACTGCAAACCTCGACACCACACCCTATGTGCTCATACTATGCACACATAGATACACACACAAGTGCATATCACACACACACAGCCAACAGCACACACTACACATGCACACCTGCACGCTTCTTTATCCCACTGTGTGCCCTGAAGCCTTTGGGGTTTGGGGACCCCAAGGCAAGGAGAGCGATGCAAGGATAATGAGAGAGATGGGCCCTTTTTTTCACAGCTCTGTCGTGCCGAGGGTACTCAGGCTTCAGCTCATCCGAGTCCTTTCCCCAGCGGGCCAAGCATCTGAGTGTCAGTGACTTGTCCAGAGTGGCATCTGGGTGGCTGCAGAGCAGGATGAGAGGGCAGGGGGAGGCCAGTCCCCCGGCCCCATCCACCACGCTGCGCTCCCACTGGACACAGCACCCCATCTGCTCTCTGAGGTCCTGTTTCCCCCCTCCCTTGGGAGGAAAGACAGAAGCCTGAGGAGTCGAGGTGGGCACAGAGGCCTCAGGCTGTGGGAGCTTCCACCACTCCCTGTTCTTATTTGCAGGATGGAGATGAGGATTCCATCTGCCCTTGCTCCAGGCTGGCCCTGAGGGGCTGGAGACACACACACACACACACACCCTGTCAACTCCAAAGGACATTGACAATGCCATTATTTTTGCATTCTTTGAAGTAGAAGCTTGTGATTAAACCCAAGGAATGAATCTTTTAGTGTAGAAGTGTCAGTTCTGAGTATCTTCCTGTGAAGTTTGATGAACACTGTCATGCTTGCCAGCTCTCAACAATGGAGCCTCCTACCTCCCAGCCAGTACCTGCCTCCTCCTGCCACTCAACAGCCAACCCCCGGGGTCTGGGGGGAGCACCGCTGGGTTCTGAAATGCATTCCAGCCATTCCAGTGAGGGGGGCTGAGCTGCAGGCGGGTCAGGCTGCTCAGCGCTGGTGCTCTGCAATGAGGACTCTCATGCCAAATGGGGGCACCGTGCCCTAGTATCGGCTGGCTGAGAGTCTCTGTCCTGGACAGACCCTGAAATGGCATCCTCTGGCCCCGAAGCCTCCTCGGGGCGCTGTCTCCTTTCTAAAGCCAAGAACACCACTTGGAACTAACCCTACAGAGATTAAACCCTGCCTGTCAAATATTTAGAAAACGGCACTAAGCACGTGTCAAACAAAGGAGGAGAAGTGAGTAAGAAGGGTAAATTGAAGTGAAAAGGATTTTTAAGAGCTCTGGATTACTGAAGCCTTGGTTCTCTGCTGCCTTCTCAGCTTTATCTCTACTGTTTATTGTGCAACTCCCTTCCTCTCTCTCTCTCTCTCTTTCTCTCTCTAATGAAGGGCCTGGCTAGGTTTCTTAGTAGTTTTTGAAGTAGAAATTTAAATACAATACCTGAAGCTTTTAACCTTACTTATGGTGATACAAAAATCCCATTATCAATTAGAATTGATAATATTTTATAGACTGCTCTCTTGATTAGTGCCATATTGCAGCTAATTCTAGAGGGCGATTTCTCGGAAATGTCGCTGGATTACGGTTTTGCTGGCTTTGCCTTGCAGAAGATTTAAGCCTCCAGTGAGAGCCTGCCTGAGGTGCAGCAGATGTCGCCCCACCCCCGCCCCGCAATGGCCTCTGCCATCATTCGCAGACCCAGAGTGCTTCCTATGCTGCGGTTTCCCCTTGGCCCAGCGCAATGCATGGGAGATGACTGCAGACAGGCCCTGGGGTATCTGATCCCCCATTAGGGGATTCACCGATCCCAGTCACTGCTGGACTCTGCACCGCAAAACTTACCTGCAGAAAGTTAGCTGATAAAAGAGGTAGCAGCATCTTTACAGCTTTCCCACCAGCACCTCTGGCACCAGATAACAGGAGCCAACCACTTCACATGACTCATTAGCAAAACTCACAATTTCCAGCCCCAGGGAACCTTCTAGAAGGCTCATGTTCACTGATTGCCTCTCACACAATTTGGTGCTGCCTCCATCGTCCGACCTCGCACATCTTCAGCCCACCCTTCAGCTCACAGCGAGTTAAGCCAGGGCCAGAACAAGGAGCCCATCTGCTTGGCACAGGGTGAATCTTCGAGGTTGAAGCCCTACAGCCCCTGCACCGCCCTTCAGGCAAGTCAGGGGGAAAAAGGGTCCTTTCCATCACAAAGCGCAAACTCCAGTGCATGGGTGGACCCGGGCAGAGTCCAAGGAGGTGGGTTTCAAAACCAAAGCCTTCCCTTGGGATGTCATGGCCTCAGTTAAGTAGCTTAGCATCACGTGGATGAAATTCCTGATTTTTCAGTGGCGAAGCTGAGACTCAGGATGATATGCGTCCCAGCTGGAGTGGGGCGGGTGGCCAGGACTCAAACACAGTTTTTCAGTGTCTGAGTTCCCAGAAACTTCCTCTGTGCCTTGATTCTGACAAAGTCCCTTGACTATGCCCTTCTCTTTTATGTAAATGAATTTTGTGGTCATTAATTATTTGCTCTGCTTCCAACGTCTTTGCAGTGCTTCTGAGCTTATAAGGAGCCGTGGCTGGAAGTTGTTTATGACTTTGTTCTCCAGTCTCATTGCATGACTGTGAACACGTCGAAAGCAGGGATTAGGGCTGTGTTAAAATTAACTCACTATGCCCAGAGCCTGGCCCTACGATAGATAGAAGGGTGGGTGGGTCAGCCATTGAGGGGTCGGGAAGCAGTATTGGCTCACTTCTTCATCCATTCATTCCACACATCTTCAGTACTGATTCCTGGAGCTCTGGGCTGGCATAACCTCTGTCCCTAGGACTCTTAGAATGTAGCCATAGAGCTGTACCCGGTGTGGGTCAAGGGTCTTGGATTCTCCCACCTGCCCCATTTCCCATTCCACTATGCAGCCAGTTCAACCTTGGCTTTCAATGTGAGAAAAAATCCCGACCTCCCTTTGAGAGAGCAAAGGTAAGTTGTTAAATGTAGTCAGCATCGCACTATTTGCTGAGCATGGCAAAGTCAAGGCCAAGCTCTCCTCCCATCCCACTGACTGGCTGAGGAGGAGACCCCTAGAGATTGTTTCTCAGCCTGAGCGTGAGGTCATTCACCTCTGGGGTCCTGGCCAGTGGGTTTCCCATTGATTAGGTGGTTATACAGACCCACGTCACCATCCAGCAGTTTCAGAGGGCCTCTGCCAGTTCAATTTTATGGTTTCTGCAATATGTACACTTTTCTACTATTCTATTCCTAAAACTCCTGTCCCCAGAGGGTTCTCTCTCTCTCTCTCTCTCCTTACCAGGGGACCTGGGGGAGGGAATTACAGTACTTCTTGCAGAGATTTAAGAAGGCAAAAGTGGGAGGAAGTTTGTTCTTAAGTGGAGCTGCCATCTTGGATGACTCCCATGTAACAAGGGAGAAGGAAGAGAGAACTGAAGATTTGGGTGACAGGTTGAAGGAGAGGATGTGCAGCAGCCCTTGTCTCATCATGGACATGAGAGCTTCACCTGCTCTTTGGTGCTGGCAGAGGGCCTGGTGATTGGTCAGCTCAATGACAAGGCCAAAGGGAAAAATCTATTTGTCTTGGCAAGTAGACAGAAAGAACACATATTTCTTTACTAAGTTATTAGACAAAATCATATGCATGGACTTTTACATAACCAGATAGATGTTACATCCTCTTGCAGGTAGGATGTGGGGCAGCTCAACCTTACAGGGCAATTTGCTTTACGGGCTTATTTTTTAGGCTTCTGGACTTCCCCTCAGGAAGTAGGGGGCGATATATGTCCAATGCAAGTCCCATTGAGCACAGAAAACAAAATCCTACCTTGTATTTTCATGAATACATTAGAGTGGAAGGAGCTTGAATATGTGACTTGGTCTTTAGTTGATCAGGAGATGCATGACGTTCTAAAAACTCCAAGAGTGAAGCCATTCAGTGTGATTCTTCTCAACTTTCCATAAAAATGCGAAGCTAGGCCCAGCTGCATCTCAGAAGATTTTCAGTGGAGCCTATCAGCTACAAGTGCCCTGAAGATCTCCAAGCTGAGAAGACCACAGGAGCTTCTAGAAGATGTCAGGTCATGGCAGGACCGATGAATGAAGCTCTGGTCCTGGAAGAGATGGGGTGTCTCTGTGTATATGGCCCAGGAGTCTGTCATGTATACATGGAGACTAAGTGCAGTTAATAACTCCCCTTCAAATAAACACACTCCAGTTTAACAAATAAGGGCCCAGAATTGCAAGAGCTAATGGCTTTCAAAAGACCCAGGCCCCTGAGCACAAGTGTAGGTGGAGAAGGGTCCTTAAGGAGCTTAGATAGATACAGCATACCAAGAGAAGCAGGAGTGGGTGGGAGACATGTGCAGTCCAGAAAAGAACCCATTCATAGCCAACAAGCTAACATAGGAGGAAGTAAGCTCCCTTAGATTCTAAGGTCTGAGAGTCATCAGTGGATAGATGCTTTGTCCTCTAAGCATGTTGGGACTTTTCCAGTCATCGGAACAGTGGCCATGCTGTCCCCAGATACTGTGGTGGTGGCCACTTCTCCCCAAATGCTGGCACCGTAGGGCCAGTCTTTCCTAAGAGTTGGGTTGGAAGGCCCTCTCTCTTAGACCAAAGGAATCTCTTCTCCCCAGACCATGGTTCTGTCCTTGAAGTCATTTTTCTTTCATTTGTCCTGTTCCTGTTCCTTTCATTCCAGGCTTATCAGCTCTGCATGCTTTTCAAGGGAGTCCAAGTCATCAGAAAAAATTGTCTCTCCCAGAGCCTTCCTGGTTGTATGTATTTCCAATCGTGACTTCCTCTGAGATGACTGAATAGGTCTGTGAGTCATATGCTACTTTCAAGAGCCCTGTTCTCTGGAGTCTTGTTTCACAGAAGCTCTGGGATTCTGCACTTAGTCTCAGAGCATGCAATATGGACAGGCTGAGAATTTTGCCAATCATCAATTGCTGGTTCCTTTGGGCTTAGGAGTTCACTCCTCAGTTTATACCATGCTTCTTTCATTTTACTATAAGTAGCAATGAGAAGCCAGGCTTCACCTTCCATACTCAGCTTAACAATTACCTCAACTAAACATCCAAGTTTATCATTTAAAAATTCTGCCTTCCATCTGACATCAGAACACAATTTTGCTAAGTTCTTTTCTAATTTATAATGAGGTTTGCCTGTCCTCCAGTTTCTAATAGCACATTCATGATTTTCTTCTGAGGCAGCATCGGAGGCTGTTTTAACATCCACATTTCTACCAGCGTTCTGTTCAGATGATATGTGTATTCTCTAAGACAACAGAAACTTTCTTTTCAGCTCTCACTGAGCCCTCACCAGAATCACCTTTAACATCCATATCTCTACTTACAGTTTCTTCAAAACATTGTAGGATGTACCTCAAAATTCTTCCAGGCTCTACCTCATTACCCATTCTGAAGCCCCTACCACATTTTTAGATATTTTTAATAATAGTACCATACCCCATTTTCCAGTATCAAAAACATCTGTTTTTTTTTTATTCTCCAGAAACAGAAAACATTTTCACTCTCTCCTTCAGGAGTGGGATGATTTAGCCCCCGCTTTGCTCGTTCCCTCATCCTTTCCTAAGCGGTTCTGAGATGCCGCATAGACTGGGGCTGCATTTTGTAGACAGTCTTGGAGCCGCTGGCTGAGGTTCCTCTGTCGAATTGAGCATGGCCCTGCAGCCTTGAGGCATCTGAGATGGGTTGGAGGAGCGCTTATGAGATGAGCCACCTGGGAGAGGGTTATTGGACACCCTTTCTTAAGGTTGGCATGAGAGCACCAAGGAAACACCATAGGGTGAGTAAGAAAACAGCGAGACCCTTCTGAGTTTGGCTCTGGGGATGCCTTGTCTGAAGGAAGAGCAGATGACAGGCATCCTGACACATGGAAGACTCTCCTGTGGACTTTTTCTGAACATCTATGGAAGACCAGGTAGAGCTCTCTCTAACCAAGAGGACAGTCAGACTAGAGAGAGAGGTTGCCCCTTCAGGTATTGCAGTAAGACTGGACCTAAGCAAGAAGGCCAGAAATGGCACCCTGGGATTGGGGACATTAGACGAGCCTGGGGCTTCTTTCCTTGTGCTCAAGTTTGGGGCAGGTCTGTCACTGCAATTCTGTGGGCTGGCCCCATCACTGCACAATTTCCGAGCTCCAAGCTGAGACACTTGCTCTCCAGTACACATGGATTAGCATGACCATCTGATTCTATTTAATTATGCATTATTTTAATTCAATATAACTGTTTTTAGAGAAGTTTTAGATTTAGAGGAAAAAATGGGTAGAAAGTACGGAGAATTCCCATATATCGTCTCTCTCCCATCTCTCTCCCTCACAGTTCCTTCTATTATTAACAGCATGCATTAGTGTGCTACATGTGTTGCAATTTATGAACCAATATCAGTACATTGTTATCAACTGAGTCCATAGTTTATATGAGGGCTCACTCTTTGTGTTGCACACATCTATGGGTTTTGATAAATGCATCATATCATGTATCCACCATTACACTATGCTATAGAATAATTTCATTGCCCTAAAAATGCCCTGTGCTTACCTCTTCACCTCCCTCCCCCAAAGCCTTGGAAACTGCTGGTCTTTTACTGTCTATAGTTTTGTCTTTGCCAGAATGTTATTTAATTGGACTCATTATAGCATGTAATCTTTTCAGACTGGCTTCTTCACTTAGAAATATGCATTTAAGTGTTTCCTCCATGACTTTTCATAGCTTGACAGCACTCTTCTTTTTATCACTAAATACTATTCCATTATATGGATGGATTACAGTTTATTTATCTATTCCCCTATTGTAGGGCATCTTGGTTGCTTCCAGTTTTGGCATTTATGAATAAAGCTGCTGCAAACATTGGTGCACAGGTTATCTCATCAACATATGTTTTCAAGTGATTGCTGGACCGTATGGTGAGACTTTAATTTTGTAAGCAACTGACAAACTGTCTTTCAAAGCGTCTATTTCATTCTGCATTCCCACATGTCATTCTTTTTCTTCTTCTTATTTTTAAGATGTGGACTGAGTCCTTTTTTCCTTTCATTGGTCATTTAGTTTAATAAATATTTTTATTGACATCTTCAAAAGTACACAATCTACCACTTTCTTTCAAGAAGTGGGATGAGCTTCTTGTTCCATGAGTACTGGACAGGCCCACAGGCATGGCGGCATAATCTCACATCTTGGAGATTGAGCTCTGAAGCTAGACTGACATCCCAAGTTCAGATCCTGGCTCAGCTGCTTACTAGTGAGTGACTGTGTATGAGCCACTTAATGTCAGTGGTCTCATCTGTGATATGGGCATAAAAATAATCCCCAATTCACAGGGCTGTGGGGAGTTAATGAGTTAATGGATATAAAATACAGAGATGGGCACCTGGTGAGTACAATGCATGGATTTCTAGTGATCACCTCTTTGGTCAATGTTTAATTTTATTTAAAAAATTATTGTGGCAGTTGGAAAGATGTGAATAAGTATGCTTACAAGAGCTTTCTCATCCATTGGGCTTATGCAGCTCTTTGTTTATCTTTGTAACTAACCATTCTCGAGCACTTTCTGTGTGCAGACCTTGCCCCATGCCCATCCTTACATGTATCGGCCTTTTGTTCCCCGCCGAGTCCTGGGACGCAGAGACTGCACTCATTCTGTTTTGCTGCCGTGGAGGTTGAATTCTGCAAAGATTAAGAAGCCTTTGAAAGAACCCTGGGCCAAGACTTTCAAGATGCAAGGTCTTGTTCTTGCTCAACCAGATGGCTGAGCAGGTTTCTCATCCTTTCGACCTGGTCCTCGTGAGGATGAGTCTTCAGAGCTTCCCACAGGTGCTGAGCCTGTGACAGCTCATGGGCAGGCCAGGTTTCTGAGATCTAGCATGTTTGCAAATGCTGAACTAAACCAAGTCCTTTGACTTGGGAGACATTTCCTCATCATTAACATCTATTGTCCGCTAGGCGTGGGGTGCAAAATGCAGGGTTCCCAGGTGGATTTGACCAGAGGATATTATTTTTATGGGATCATCTGCTTGCTAGTTTCCAAATAAATACATACTGCAGAAATGTTCTACTGGATGCCCTCCAATCCCCTCTGCAGTTATAAAATGTCTCTTACCTGCTCACTGTACCAGGTAAGGATGCACAACTGAAAGTGGCTACTAGCACTTAAAAAATACACTTAGAATGAACAAGAATGTTGGCCTTCCGTCCTCTTAGATGGCAAAAGAAGCCACCCTCTTTCCCATTCCCTCAGTGCATCTTTTGCAACTGGGCAAATGGTCCCTGCAAAACCATCACCTAGTGTCAGCTCAATGATATCTGTCATCAGTGGCATTTTAACCTTTCAGCTGGGCTTCTCCTTTCCAGTTTGAAAAATCGGCCTGCATTAATCGTGAGAGGCTGCGCTACCCTTTGATTCCCCCAAGCAAAAGACAGGGGCTGTTGCCTTCGCTTCACTGCAACAGTTGTCAAAAAGAAAGACAGCTCTCCCCCAGAATGTCGATTCTGCCTCTCTGGTCCTGTGAGTTTTCCATCTACAAGAACAGCTCAAAGCCATTTGGCAGCTGAGTTGCCTGGGAAGTACTGAGAAAATCTGCTCAAGATTTGTGGGACGAAAAGAGGTTTATCATATTGGCAGGGGACTGATTATGTAAATCCAGAGTGCTCTGTACAGTCCGTGAGAGCCTTCGAAACTTCCCTGTCTGCTCAAGGCAAGAAGTGAGGTGCTGCTCCTTATGCCACTGCAGGTCGGTCCCTCATGCTCCCCTGAAACAGCTTTTCCTGTCCACGTGGAGTCCCTGGCTTCTCCCAGGATGTTTAGGTCCCCTGGATGGAGCAGCACTCCTGAGAGAGCAGGCAGGACCAACAGCTGGTGAGCTTGTTCCTGTGTTATCATTTTACTTGAGAAATGTCTGCTGTCACACCCACCACGGGTGCGATATGAGAACCCTAAATTTTAATGGGCAGAAGACACAAGCCAGCAATTCACGAAAAGAAGAAGACAAGTATGCAAATGAACAGAAAAATGTCCAACTCCCTTGGCACTTGAAAATGCAAATGGAGCCTTAAGACTAGGTGTGTATGCATGCGTGTGTAAGTGTGAGCACATGTGTGTGCATGAATACGCAGATACTTGTGTGTGTGCACTTGTGTGTGTGTTTGTCGGTCAGATTGGAAGTGATTAAATGCATTCTGGCTCCAAAGACTGTGCTACCGGCCACGTCGCAGCCTCTCCTGTGTACAGTTACTCAGATATTCCGCATTTAGGAAGGAACCTAAACACATTCTCACAAAAAGACTTTGACAAAAAGATAGTCATTAGTTTTCTTATGATAGTGAAAACTGGAAATGATCCAATGGAATACTATGCTGCTTTTGAAAAATAACACCTAGAAATTTAGGTTATAGAGGCCAAGAAGAACACAAATATTTTGTCTCCAGTAACTATCCAAACTATCCTTTTAGTAGGGCTAAAAGGGAGAGTAAATGAATTTTTAAAAAATGCATAAGATCACCAAAACAGTGAAAATAGAGAAGGAGATGATAACATTATTTTGGAAGCTGAGAAGCAGAAGGTCAAGCGTTAACAGATTCAAATATCCCAAAAAAGCAGAATCCAATAAGCAGTGCAGAAAATGTAGAAGGACTGGAGTTTCAGAAATTCCCCAAAGGTGTCAGACCAGGAGGCACCTGATACCCTGGGAACAAACGTGGAGGTGTGGCTGAGAACAGGAGGACTGCGGACAGTCTGTTTGAGAGGTGGTGAGTCCACCCCTTCCCAGAGCTGCCTTCTAGGCTCTGCATGCCAGGACAGCGCTCTCCCCAACCCGGCAGGGTGAAAGGTTTATTCTTTGGAAAGTCTAAAGCAGAGGGTCACTGAATATAGGCAGAAGACATTAATGGCCAAACTGAAAATACAATGATGAAATGGGAGCGGCTGACTCTCAGGAGACTGGTGGGCAGACCTCTGCCTTCCAGAAGGTTCTTCTGTGAGAAGTCTGACCAGCCCAAGTGAAACAAGCTAGGCAGACTACAATGGTCTCCCCAAGGACAACCAGGCAGCTCGTCCCACTGCAAGGCCACAGTTGCCAATGCCACCATGCAGTTAGTGTTTCTGACCAGTTTTTTTAGGGCCCACCCACTACTCATGAGTAAATGTTCAAAGATCACCAAGTATTTAAAGAAAGCTTGTAGCATCGATAGATACCAAGCAAGCAGAATCTCAGGGAGGGAACAATTACATAGGAAGATAAAAGCAAAGCCAAACTAGCAGGAAGCACGTCAGGAATATCCTCAGAGTTATAGAAGAAGACAGTACATCCATGGGACAAGAACAGGGAACCATTAAAAAAATTAAAGGAATATTAAGAAAACAGGGAAAATGACTCTTGAAAATTAAAAAGATAATGGTAGATATTAAAAGCTCAGTAAAAGTCTCTTAGGATAAAGCTGATGACATTACCCAGAAAGTCACAAAAAGGCAAAATGAAATAAAAAAGAATAGAAATTTTAGAGGGTCAGCTTGGAGAGCCTGGAGATCCAACCTTGGAAAAAAAGTTCTAGAAAGTGGGGCCAGCCAGCCAGTTATGGCCGTCTGTTATCCGTCAACGAGTAATTGGTAACTGCTGCTAGTGCAGTAATTCTTTGTACCTCTCATTGTGCCAAGAGCTGCATGGACTAATGCATGCAGTCCTCATAACAGCTCTTGAGGTAGAAGTTATTTCTATCCTACTTGACAAATGAGGCCACGGATGCCAGGGCATAGAGAGATTAAAGACTGACTAATCAAAGCTGCCCAGCTGGTGAATGGCAGAGCCAGTGTGAACCCAGGCAGGCTGACACCACACCCAAGCCCTTATCCACTGCATCACACTCACCACCTCTCAGCAAAAGAGCAACAGAAAATTCAAGGAATAATTCAAGACTTTTTCCCAAATCAGAGGGGCACGAATGCCAAACTAAAAGTGTCCAGTACAATAGGTGAAAAATTATCCATACCATGCATTGAAACATGAAATCTCATACCACTTGGGCCAAGCCAGAGCTATGAAATAATTAGAATAAGCAAACTCAAAGAGTAAGAATGTAGAATAGAGGTTACCAGGGGATGGAGTGGAGGTAGAGAAAGAGGAGTTAATGGTTAAATTGTACAGTTTTCTGCTTGATGTTGGAAAAGTTTTGGTAATGGATGGTGGTGATGGTGGTACAACATTATGACCATAACAGCACTGAGTTATATATTTGAAAGTTGTTAAAAGGGGCAAATTTTAGTTTGTATGGATGTTGGTAAAATAAAAATTAAAAAAATATCCATAGGGCACTACAACACAAACAGTAAACGCTATGGTAAACTATAGACTGCAGTTAACAGCACAGTTGTAAAAATGGGTTTTCCACATTGTGACAAATGAACCCCACTAAAGCAAGGTGTTAATTACTGGGTAACATGGGGGACCCTGTTTTATATGCATGATTTTTTTGTAACTTCATGACTTCTCTAATCAAAAAGAAAAACTGTCTGAGATGGAGATAGAGATAAAGATGCATGCCAGTTAGATAGATAGATACAGATAGAGAGCAATAGAGAATAAATCGCCTATAAAGATCATGATTCAGAACGACATCTGATTTCTTAAGAGCAATTATGGAAACAAGGAGAAAGTGGAGTAATACCTTCAAAATTCTGAGATAAAAGGAGCTTAGACTAGCAGTCTATACTCAGCCAGATGGGCAAGTGAGAGTGTGGTATGGCAGTGTTTTCAGACGTGTGAGTTCTCGTGCCCTTTTCTCTGTATCCCACTGGAGACGGGCTCAGTTGTTAACAGGAGGGAGTCAACAAGGGAGAGGAGGTTCTGGGGCTGGGAAATGGGGGACACGGAGAGGTGGATCCCTAGGGTGTTGGTGAAGGAGACCTAAGGGCGACAGCTGGGCAGGCCTGGCCACAGGAGTCCAGATGGGGGACTGGGAGAGAGGTCTCCCAGAAGATGCAGTCCCCTGATGTGTACTGCTGTGTGTGCATGACCCCAGGGGAGCCTCATGTGGGAGACAGTTTCTCCAAGGACATAGGAAAGCAGGCAAAGAACAAGTCAAGACAAACATTCAAGGCAGTCAGCGCTGCTGAAAACACACAGTTGCTCAGGAAAGGAAAAAGGATTCTAGTGCCAGTGCACAGCATTTGCATGGTTATAGCAATGTAAACACTGAATATTGACCTAGCCGGGGGTGGGGAATGTGACTCCGTTAGGGCGGGAGAGGTGAAAAGATGCTCGGCATTCCCTATCCTTCGTGATAACAGATAATGATGAAAGTTGAAAAATCAACCTGTCTACAGGGAAGTAAGTTATTTATAAGCATAGAGGTAAAGAGTAAAATAAATGGCTAAAAGACTTGAAAGTGGTAACCCCTGAGGAGAGGGAAATGGGCAACAGTTAAATCAGGGACTATTGATTTTCATAATCAATCTTATAAAATAAATTGACTCTACAGCAATGTGCCTGGGTAACTTTGCTAACGATAAAAACTCAGTAGAAAAAATCCAAGGAAACAATGATGAATGTGAAATTACACAATAACCTGGAAAATGAGAATCACATGGTGGCATGCGAACAGCAGGCTTCCAAACAAGATGGACAAAAGTGTGAAAGGACTTGGGAAAATACTTGAAGGAAAGGCACCCAAAACTGAAGGTAATGGCCACACAGCATGACTGTGTACTTTGTTTAAAATTCTTTTTGACTGTTCCCCACACTCTCTTGAGATGATTATATTACCTTTCCCATGGAAAAAGGAGAGGGAAGGAAATGCCTGCTGAAGTAGAGGTCGCCTGCTCAGAAAGCAGTAGACAGAGTCTCTGTTTTGCTTGGAACCAGGGAAATTTCTTCTTCATGAAAAGTTGGCTATTTCCATGCTATCTCACTGGTCAAAAGAGCCAGAATGTAAACATCAGGAGCAGCAGGGAGTAGAAAGAACTGAGAAGAGTTGGCAAGGAAGAAACAAAAGAATGGAAAGAGCTTGGTATGGGGACCGCATGTTTGAGCCATTAGCTGCCACCTGCAGCCCCTGCACAGCCCTGGGCCATGGCCTGGCCTCTCCTCTCGGGGAGCTCGTCAGCAACCCGTGGTGAGCCAATGTGGGGCAGCCCGGAGAAGGCGCCCTCTCCTCTTGCCTTCACACTCCATTCTAGGGGCTCCGAAGAGCCTCCACTTCCATTTCCACGGCGTCCACTCCAGTGTAATTCTCTCTGCACCTGCCTGTATCTTCTCGGGGTCCCTGTATGATGCCCACAACATGGAAGATGCTCAATAAAAGAACGGATCTGATCTCAGGGATGAACGGGAGAGGAGCTTGCCAAGTAGGGCATCTGGAAAAACAGAATGTTTCCACTGGGGTCTGGGGCCAGCTCACATCCGTTCACAGGGGCCCATCGATGGTGAGCATTTTTTTCCAGCTTCAGGCCAGGGGATGTCCTGCTGGCAGTTTGGAGTTAGCCATGATGGGTATATTTACACTTGGGGAATCGGCAAACACTCCACATAAGTCCCTTCTTCTCCTGGAGTGGGTCATTGAACGTTTGCTACTGCATTGCTGTAAATCTGTGCCCGCTTCCATGCTAGCCACCAGTGCTTTTTCTTAGATGCGATCAACCCTTAGGGATGCTGATAACAGCCACTCGTTCCTCCAGAGTGTGGGCTCAGGCAACGGCATGGCCTTTCCATTTGGGCAGTGCCAAAGACCTTCATATTCGAGAGTATTCAGAAGTGAGGGGTCTTCTCCCCCAAGAGCCCTGGCCCTCCCCTCCAAAGCTTTCAGAGTTCTCAGGCACAAGCAGAGGTGAGGCTAGGGAAGGCTGTGGACTTCCCAGCACCCCAAAGTCAGCACAGGCATGGGGCTAAGCAGATGCGCCACGGCTGGCTGAAATGCCTGGAGAGTGTGCATAAGCACTGGAATACTTTGGAAGTTCTTCTTTGTGAGATGCCTGGAAGGAAGCTGAAAACCACAAGATATCCATTTTAATACTCCATTACCGTGTGTAAAAATAAAAGACGTGGTAAGTGAGTCCCGTGTGTATCTGCCATCTGAGATTTCATCTCAGAATGCAGATGTTGCCCCATTAAATCCAAAATATAATCACAGCAGGTGAAAAAAAAATCGGTGTTCTGTGTTAGAGTCTCTGGATAGCCCCAGGCACCTGGGTCAGAGGTCAAGAAGCTTTCTGGGGGTCTCCGAAAACCCTGGCTGGGCTGTGGCTCAGGGGCTTTGTGAATCCAAGAATGGAGAGGGTGACAGGGGCGTTCAAAGGCTTCTCCTCCCATGGACATGGGTTCCACCCTAGTCACACCTTGAGACAAGCTCTCATGCATTCATTTTGTTCAACAAACCCTTATGGAGCACCTACTGTTTGCTTAGAACTTGTGCTGTTTGCTTATACAGCAGCAATCTCATTGAATACTTCAGACTACTCCGTGCAGTATTCTGCTGCTCTCAAGACAAGGAGAAGGATGTTTTGAGAATTGGGGAGTGCCTGCCTGACTCTCCTTCCTCACCGCATGCCACTCTCACTTCGCCCAGTAGCTCCCAGACATACCCTCCTCTTTCCTGTGCACGCTCACGCCTGCCTCGGGACAGGTTGTTCCTTTCCTTGGAATGCTGCTCTTCTGTACAGCTACACAGGGATGCTCTAGGTGGATCATCTGCCCCTGCAGGCCACCCCAGAGCCCTGTTTTATGTGCTTTCTTGCACATTGCACAGACCTTCCCCAGCTCTTCCCTAGACCTCCTGTGAGGAGATGCTAAGGGGACCGCCTGTGACTCTGACCTTCACCACCACCGATCTCGTCGGCAGGATCTTTGATGATAGGACCACCATGACATGGGTGTTTAATTGTTGGGGCCCTTGGGGTCATCTGTGTCTTGGGATCCCTGATCCCTTGACCTCGTTTGTTGAATCCATGCTCCGTGGGATCTGCCTCTCGTGTTCGTGGTGGTGCAGTTTCCCCTTCAAAGCTGTGCGTCTTTCCATAAATAAGGTTGTGGCTTGTGTTCCTCCAACTGAAGTGTTGTCTCACATCCTGTTTCTACAAGCTAATGTCTGATCTAATAAAACAGTTTTCCTCTAAACCAACATCGCCAGGTCAGTGGGGGGAGACTCAGTCTTTTGGGCACTGGAGTTCCTGGAGCTTTGATATCAGCCTCTCCTTCTGCAGGAAACCAGCTGCTCCAGCAAAGGTGCTGGGGCCCCCATTTCTGATTTACCCAGATAATAACCCCTGACTTAGGGGGTAAACAGCTAAAAATGGGAGCTCTCCTACACTTCAATAATAGAAAGATAAAGAACAAGAAAAAGAAGCAGGAAAAAAGGCTTACCTAGGTACTTTACAGAAAAATATGTGCGAGTGGCCAATAAACACATGCAGAGGTGTAACATCATTAGTCACAAAACTATCTTGATGAAATATCAAAGTCATAAAGAGACAGGCAAATAGAAAACACAGAAATAGCAAATGTTGGCAAGGATATGGGCAAGCAGAACTCTGTTATGTTGCTGGTGGAAAGGTAAAATGGTAGCAGCACATTAAACATTATACTTCCTTCCGTAGCTAACGTACACTTATCCTATGACCTGGCAGCCCCCTGTTAGGCATTTATCCAAGACAAAGGAAAGCGTGTGTTTAAAAAACTCAACCTGTGCACAAATGTTCCCAATAGACCAATCCATGGTAGCCCCACGCTGGAAACAATCCAAATGCCTACCTACAAGAGACTGGACAAATAGTGAGTTCATGTAATAGAATATTACCCAGTGATACAAGGAACAAACCACTGAGATATAAAACACCCCAGATGGACTTCACAGGTTTTATGAAGGTTGCCAAAGTGTGCGTACTGTATGATTCTACTTGCGTGACATTCTAGAACAGGAAAATACTCTACGGGAATTGAAATCAGAACAGTCATTACCTAAAAGGAGCTGAGGGATTGACTGGAAAGTGTCCAAAGACCATTCTAGTGTGATGGACCTCTCTTACATCTCGGTTGGGGTGGTATATTTATAAGAGACAAGGGCATATACATTTGTCTCAAGTCGTCCAACTATGCACATAAAGTCTGGGCACTTTCATGTGTGTAAATTATCCCTGGAGAGAAAGAGAATAACGGGAACTAGCGCTGTCAAATGACTTCTGTTAAAGCTAGTCAGGGTCTCCAGGTACTACTTTCTCTTAAGAATAATGGGCAAAACACAGAAAACCCCATTGATTATCAAGGAGCAAGTCGTGTTAGTGTACTTGCTGTAGACTGAATTATTACCGCATCCTTCATCCCTTACTGCATCCACACTCTGTGCCATGAGACTTTGCTGTTTCTCCCAGTAACAGCAGAGGCTGCTTTCCAACCCTTGACTTTGGGCTTTGCCACCTGAGTTACTTTGGTGATAGCAAAGTGACATACGCTTCTTCTAACCCTTGGCCTTAGAAGACCTGGTGTGTTACCACTTTTCCTCTTGTACTTCTGCCATGGCTGTGAGAAGAGCTTCCCCCAAGGGACCAGATCCAACACAGCTAGGATCCAAGGCCAGGAGAGTGGCAGCAGAGCTGAGCGTAGATGAGCAGACTTCCAGAAGACTGTCAAAGCCATAGGAAGCAAATACTCATCGTTGCATACCTCTGAGATGTTTTTGTGATTGCTTGTTATTCATCAGTAGCTGATCAATGCAGTCTTCTCTGTTCCAACCACCTTTGATTCCTCCCCCTAAGTGTCCTTTCCTAACTGATATTCTCAGTTCTACTCCCCAATTATAATCAAAGAATTCCCCTGTCCCCCTAAATTGCTCTAATCATATCAAATACCACCAGATCACAAGAATAACTGCAAAACTTTCTTCTGCCTACACAGTGGAACCACCACAGGTACTGCAGCCTGGGGTCCAGAGCTCCACCTCGGCATATCTCCAGGAACTCCCCTTACCTCCCCTGTGCCCCAACCATGTTGGACTGCTGACTGCCCGCCAAGTACACCTGCACATCCCTTCCTCCCTGATGGATCCCTGCGGAGCCTTTCCTTGCAGGCTATCAATTACGCACGACTAAGGTAATGACAGCTGCCACTTAGCAGACGCTTACTGTGTGTTGGGCATGACATCAGCCACTTAAGAATTTCTATCTCTTTATCGTGGAGGGGACACGGCATTTCAAAGACATCTACTTTCTCACATCCAGGATCGTATCCAAGACACTGTCATAGTTTCCTGGGGCTGCTGCAGCAAAGTACCACAAGCTGGCTGGCTCAACACAACAGAAGCTTGTTTTTTCACAGTTCTGGAGGCTAAAATTCTGAAGTCAAGGTGTGGGCAAAGTTGTGCTTTCTCTGCAACCTGTGGGGAAGGATTTTTCTCTGCCTCTCCTGGCTTCTGGTGTTCACAGGCTGTCCTCAGTGTTCCTTGCTTCAGCACTCCAATCTCCACCTCTGATTCCAGTGGCCCTCTCCTGCTGCCTGGGACGCTTCTCCTGTTCTTATAAGGACACCACTCATGATAGTTGAAGGCCCTCCTTAACTCTGGGATGGCTTCATCTCAACTTGATTCCATCTGCAGAAACCCTATTTCCAAATAAGGATAATGGGGTTGAGGACACCAATGTATTTTTTGGGAGGGCACAACTCAACCCCTAACACCTATGCTCCTCCAAAACAAACCTCGGTTTCCCAATTGCCCACGTCTGTGGTGATAATTCATTTCTCCCCTGCCAGAGTGGGTCTCCTCCCAGGCCACAGGGTCCTCTGATCATCTTTGTTCCTCCAAGCACCCTAGAGAGGCCCAGTGAGAGAAAGGAAAGGAGGAAGGAGGGGAGGAAAGACGGAAGAAAGAAAGGGACTTGCGGAGTGGTGGGCACAGAATTTAGATCTCAAAGGACTTCCATGGAAGTAGAGGTGGTGTCTGGGGTCCATATAGGTGTCGAGAAGTCAGATATTGGAGGCAAGGAGAGAAACAAGAAATAGTATGATTAAGAAGCAGGGTCCAAAGGGTGTTGTCTCATTTAGCTTGTAAGTTTTCTGCGTACAGCCGGAAGATAACCTGATTCCATGCCACCTTTCCCCTTGCTCTGCCTCCTACTCCTGCCTTCTCTTCCTGGGGCTTGCAGAAGGCGCTGCCTGTGCTTTCTGTGGATGCTGTGTTTAATGCAACTAGAGAGGCTGAGAAGTTGGACGCACATGCAAAGGGAGCGAGAGCCCGGCAGCAGGAGGCAGAGCTGGCAGCCAATGGTTTAGCCATCAACATTAGTTAAATTTAATAGTGGGGTCTTATTGACTCTAAGTGTCTTAATTATCAGGAAGGATGACCCTGTCTGTTCACAGCAGAAAAATAATCAAAACTGAAACCACATAAACTTAAAATGTTTGCTTGTCCTTTCATAAATAGGATTAATTGATTAAATGGAGCCTATAGGTTAAAAGGGATAAGTGGCAGTTTTTTCCTGACAATTGCCTTCTTAACACTCACAGACTCACGCTCCGGAGGTTTGATGGGGGAACATCCATCAAAGAATATTGTTGTTTTAATGTTTTAATGCGCCTCTTCTCTGGATTTTTCCCACCTCAGTATTTTCTCTGCCAGGAAGTATCCAGGAAAGCATCCAGGCTGCAGGTAGGATGTTCTGAAGAGGTGGGTGTAACTGAAGTCTCCCCAGGAAAGTGGCACATAGGCACACAAGCACACATCCCTCCCACATCCCACACAGGTTCCTCCACTGTGACGACAGGTGCCTGCACGGGCTTCCACAGGCTAAGGCAGTGCACATTCCCACAGGTATGCAAGAAGGAAAACACATTGAAATGGCTTGATTCTTTTCCAAAGAAATACTGGATCCTATTGCTAATGACCCAAACGTAATTGTCTTTATTCTTTAATGCGCCTCTTTGGAGGTGGTCCCACCACCCAACTCAATTCTCATCCCTGACTCTAAACACACTGTTGCCCACACAAGATTTCAGAATTTGATGTGCAGTGGGACAGCAGGCATTCATACCCAGATTTTCATCTCAAGGTAATAACACCCAGTGAAATCCTCAGTTGCAGTTCAGTGTTTAAAGTGATATAGAAAGTAGAGATTAACTAGGTGAGAAACACATCGGGCATCGCTCACAATGGGACAGGTGATTTCTCGACACCCACAAGCGGGAGCTCCAGCTGTGTCCATGCTGCTGGCTAATGAAGGATTCCAGTTTTCCATAACAGCTCTGTCCAGTGGAATTTCAGGTCCTTCCCCATCTGTATTAGTCAGGGTTCTCTAGAGAAACAGAGCCAAGAGAAGATATCTGTAAATTTGAGCTTTATAAAAGTGTCCCACATGACCTTGGGGAGTCCAAAATCCATAGGGCAGCCTGCGAGGTTGGCAACTCCAATGAAGTTCCTCAACAGACTCCACAGGAGAGGCTGCATGGCTGGAGTAGTGAACATGCTCTCTTCTCCCTTAAAAGTCTTCAACTGCTTAGGTCAAATCCAGCTGACTGGATTCTCTTGTTGAGGAAGACACACCCTTAGTTCATGTAGATGTAATCTGTCACAGGTGCTGCCAATGGAGGGGATGACTTAATAAACCAGCCTTCTGGCTTATCAACCAGCCACAAAGTGTCTTTGCACTAATGGTGAGTCCAGTCTTTGCCTGACCAGACAACTGGGCACCATCACTTGGCCAAGTTGACACCAGAGCCTAACCATCAATCTACCCGTTGTCAACTTGGCAGCTATACACATCACTTAAACCATACTTAATCTCTAAATAGAACACAATGGCAGACATATTGTACCTAACAATACTCAAATGTCCTGTGTACAACTGAAAATCTCCAGAATAGGGTGTAAGTCCTTAGGTAACATTCACTCTTAAACTTGATCTGCTATAACTTAAATACTATAACATGAACAATACAACTTATGTCACAAGATAAGAAGAAAAGATATTTGCTTTATGTACAAATACAAATATAATCATTACAAAATAAGGAGGAAATATCTATACAATCACAGTCTTTGTTTTTGTAACTGGTCACATGGTGTA